>ML093419.1:82995-119493 GCA_003697995.1 Taxidea taxus jeffersonii | reverse complement strand
ATCTCTTATTATAGTCTTTGGCTTAAAATCTAATTGATCTGATATAATGATTGCCACCCCAGCTTTCTTCTGATGTCCATTAGCATGGTAAATCGTTTTCCACCCCCTCACTTTCAATCTGGAGGTGTCTTCAGGTCTAAAATGAGTTTCTTGTAGGCAGCATATTGATGGGTTTTGCTTTTTTTATCCATTCTGAAACCCTGTGTCTTTTGATTGGGGCATTTAGCCCATTTACATTCAGGGTAACTATTGAGAGATATGAGTTTAGTGCCATTGTATTGCCTGTATGGTGATTGTTACTGTATAATGTCTCTGTTCCTTTCTGGTAATACTTTTAGGGTCTCTCTTTGCTTAGAGGACCCCTTTCAATATTTCCTGTAGAGCTGGTTTGGTGTTTACAAACTCTTTCAGTTTTTGTTTGTCCTGGAAGCTTTTAATCTCTCCTTCTATTTTCAATGATAACCTAGCTGGATAAAGTATTCTTGGCTGCATGTTTTTCTCGTTTAGTGCTCTTAATATATCATGCCAGTTTTTTCTGGCCTGCCAGGTCTCTGTGGATTAAGTCTGCTGCCAATCTAATATTTTTACCATTGCATGTTACAGACTTCTTGTCCCGTGCTGCTTTCAGGATTTTCTCTTTATCGCTAAGACTTGTAAATTTTACTATTAGATGGCGAGGTGTGGTCCGATTCCTATTGATTTTGAGGGGTGTTCTCTGCACATCCTGGATTTTGATGCTTGTTCCCCTTGCTATATTAGGGAAATTCTCTACAATAATCCTCTCCAGTATACCTTCTGCTCCTATTTATCTTTCTTCTTCTTCTGGAATCCCAATTATTCTAATGTTGTTTCGTCTTATGGCATCACTCATCTCTCGAATTCTCCCCTCGTGGTCCAGTAGTTGTTTGTCTCTCTTTTGATCAGCTTCTTTATTCTCTGTCATTTGGTCTTCTATATCACTAATTCTGTCTTCTGCCTCATTTATCCTAGCAGTAAGAGCCTCCATTTTTGATTGCACCTCATTAATAGCTTTTTTTATTTCGACTTGATTAGACTTTAGTTCTTTTATTTCTCCAGAAAGGGCTTTTATTTCTCTTGACAGTGTTTCTCTAATATCTTCCATGCCTTTTTCGAGCCTGGCTAGAACCTTGAGAATCGCCATCCTGAATTCCAGATCTGACATATTACCAATGTCTGTATTGATTAGGTCCCTAGCCTTCGGTCCTGTCTCCTGCTCTTTTTTTTGTGGTGAGTTTTTCCGCCTTGTCATTTTGTCCAGATAAGAATCTGCTGTTCTCCTTGTTAAGTGAACTTGGTCTTGGCTGGATTTCTTTGATCTTCTGGGGGATGGGCCTGTTGTAGTGATTCTCAAGTGTCTCTGCCCCAGGCGGAATTGCACCGCCCTTACCAGGGGCCGGGCTAAGTAATCCTCTCAGGTTCGCTTTCGGGAGCTTTTGTTCCCTGAATGCGCTTTCTGTAGAGTTCCGGAGGACGGGAATGACAATGGTGGCCTCCCAATCTCCGGTTCAGAGGAGTGGAGAGCTAGGGGCCCCAGTCTTCAGTGCGCCTTCATAGAGAAGCGTTTAATCACTCCCATCTCCCCAGCCTCTGTTTGTGCTCAGAGACCACGCTCAGAGACCACGCTCGGAGATCGTGCCTGGAGAAAATCGTGCATAATCAGTCCTGTCTCACTGGTTTCTGGGAGTGCGCCGAGCTCACCCAGCCTGTGACCAAGCGTCTCTGTCTCTGGCAGAGTCCCACCTGGAGTCTCCGAACCCTGTGGATCCCTGAGCTCTTCCAGGTCGGAGTCTCCCCAGATCTTGTGGGGACCCCTCGCACAGAGCACCAGCCCGTGCCACAGAGCACCAATCCGTGTCACAGACCACTAGAAAATCTCGGCTCTGTCTCCGCAGCCGGCTTCCCCGCTCTAATACCTGTGAGCTCTGTGACACTCAGACACCCCCGATCCTTCTGTGACCCCACGGGACCTGAGTCCACGTTGTCCCCGTGAGGTCTTCACACCAGTTTAGCCTCTGGAGCAATGTCCCTCCGTGGAGCAGACTTTTAGAAAGTCCTGACTTTGTGCTCCACCACTTGCCGGGAGCCGGCCCCTCCCCCTGGGGTCTATCTTCCTGTCGCGTTGGATTCACTTCTCCGCTGGTCCTACCTTTTAGAAAGTGGTCAATTTTCTGTTTCTAGAATTGTTGTTTTTCTTCTCTTCGATCTCCTATTGGATTCATAGGTGTTCAGAATGGTTTGATAGGCTATCTAGCTGACCTCCTGCTGTCTGATGTCGTCTCAGCCTGCTACTTCTCCGCCATCTTGACTCCTCCTTTGTCTTTCAATATATTTTTGATATGTTTCAAGTTTTTACTTAAGTTCTATTTATCTAATATATAATGTAATATTGTTTTCAGGAATAGAATTTAGTGATTTATCACTTACATGCAACAAATAGTGCTCATCACAGTAAATACCCTCCTTAATATCCATGACCAATTTGACCCATCCCCTCCCCACTTCCTTCCATCAACCCTCAGTTTCTTCTCTATAGTTAAGAGTCTTATATGGTTTGACTCCTATATTTTCTCCTTCTCCTATGTTAATCTGTTTTGTTTCTTAAAGTTAGCATATGAATGAAATCATATGGTATTTGTCTTTCTCTGACTGACTTAATTTGCATGGGCACATGAACCACAATGTTAATAGAATAATTATCGACAACAGCTAAACTATGGAAAGAGCTCAAATGTCCATTGATTGATAAATAAATAAAGAAGATGTGGTACAAATATATACAAAGGACTATTACAAACCCATTTGGAAAGACATGGATGGCACTAGAGTGTATTATGCTAAGCAAAAGAAGTCTTTCAATATCTAAGGGTACATGTAAAAATATCCTTCCCTGGAGACTCCCTTGTTCTCTTTACCACCCTCACTTGCTTCTATCTCTTGATCTGAATGGACAGCTCTGTCAGTACATCCTGTTTGACTTACTGCTTCACTGTCTCAGTTTATATGTGTCCTCTGCACCTGAACATGACCTATTCATCTATCTACTCATCTATCCCTGACCTATCCCCTAATGTCCCCCCAGGGTCCACTTTTCTCACCTTATTAAACTTTACCAATTTCACAACACCCAAGACAGAACACTGGTGATGAATTATTTCACAATGAATATACTGGGCTCACTGGCTCCCCAGACTATCCAAAAACCCATCCTCATTGGTGCCTAGCAATTGCTGAGAATATCCAAGTTTTTCCTTCAGTGTCACTTCAGTCAGACTGACTGAGGCCATTGGTGTATGCCCAAATCCAGGAATTTGCTCCAAGCAACTGAGAGTTTGCAGAGGGAAGTAGAATAAATAGTTTGGGAGGACCAAGGAAAAGCAGGGAGGACACCTGCCACCTTGGAGCCCTGTGTCATGCAGCTTCTGGAGGAGAAAATATCCACCCTTTAATGGATGACATGGGCCACCATGTCCCCAGAGCACAGCTGGTGGGGAGGGGGGGAGTTAAGGGAATACAAAGAAATTGTGTGAAGTGGGATGGGGGTACTGACACAGATAGGAATTCCTCAGTGTACAGCAGAAAAATCCTGGTGTCAGAGATAGAAGGAAAATGTCTATTTCAGATTGATTAGATAAAGTGAGATGAAGCATTTGTTAAAGAAGAGAAGGTCTTGCATTCTGAACCCTCTCCCACTATACCCTCTGTTCCTAGCATATTTTATTCCCATCTTTAGAGCCTGAGAACACATTGTCTGTTAAAGGAACAGTGTATGGCTTGACTCTTACATTAGATATCAGCTTTAGTGAAGGCCACTAGGCTGACCTCATTTGCTGCAGCACTGAGAGTCTTCTGGGTGTTTGTGGAGTCAATGAATGAATCTACTTATCCCAGACACAGCCTACTACAGAGAGATACATAAAAACATGGATTTGTTTTATCTAAGCAATTATGCTATTTTTATTTTTGACAGGTTCATAAGTCAACTAAATGATAACCAAATAAACTAATTATGACAGTAAATTTACTGGCCTTACACATAATTATTATGACAGCTACACATTAGTGAGTATTTTTTAATATTACACAATATTTTAAGCATCTAGCATTGATGTAACATCTTACAGTTGTTCATTATTTATCATTGAAGATCTGTGTGGTTCCCACAATATTAGACAACATTCTCAGGTTATCTGGCTTAACTGAGGGTTCAGTTCTTGAAGTTCTGATGTCAGAATTTATGTTCTAATGTAAAGACAATTTTCCCCAGACATTTTTATTTATTTAAACCAACATAGGGGCCTCTCATTGGCAACACCTTCTTCTTTAGGAAGGGAAAGGATGGTTAAGTTATATAGGTCTGTGTGTTGCATGTGTATGAGAAGTATTGTGAGTGTCCAGCTGTAGTTTCACAACTGTCCTTTCCTAACTGCAAGCTGTTTAAAATCAGATAATTCAGATCTGTGTGAAGGGCAACCATGAATTTTGCTCAAACATACCTGCCTACATCTTTCAAAAAGTGAGAACACTGAATGTCCAACATCAGTCTTACGGTAATCATTAAAAAGAATATGAAAGTGAAATGTTAAGCAAAATGCCCAACATAACTATGAATGAAAGGCATTTTATGTTTATTCTTATTGTTGTTATTTATCTCTTTTGATGTTGAACTATTTTTACTCCATCTAAATGAAGTTTTAAATAATTCACTTTCTGTATCTTAATGTGACTATATTAATACAATATTTAATGAAATTAACCTCGGATCAAAGTATGACCACATTTAGAGGAACAGAAAAGGTTTAGAATGCAATCAATTGTGGAGCTCAATTATAAATGCTATAGTGTGGCATTCAGAGTTGAGACAAAATCAAGTAGAATAGAAATTCAACAAGAAAGTAGATCTTCTTTTTTGTTTATTTGTTTTAATTGAATTTATTTTTTTCACTGTTCCAGGACTCATTGTTTATGCATCACACACAGTGCTCCATGCAGTATATGCCCTCCTTAATACCCACTACCAGGGTTCTCAAGTCTGTAGGTTTCATTTCCAAAATATTGAAGGAACCTAAGAACTAGAACTTTCCATGTTTTCTGATATTATTTTATTTTGATTATAACTTTTTCTTATTTATGTGAGATAGAGAATAAATTTCTGACTAAAGTGCTATAAAAAAAAAAAAAAAGTTCCGAAAGACAGTATTCAGATTATTCAGATTAAGCTAAAATGGCAAAAGTTAAAAAAAGTACAAAATTAATTTCAAACCTCTTATTAAACTATTATCTTAAAGTACATTTTGCATTTTACTGTCAAAGACTTTGAATGGCACATAAATATAAATCTGTAAATATAAAGATGTATTAATAAATACCTATATTTTATAACTATATATAGTTATCTATATATCTATAAATAAATATCTATAAATAAATATCTATATTTAATAACTATATATATAGTTATTTTCCTTGTAAAAACAACCTCCATAAAGTTGCTGAGTTTCTTGGCCAGATATCTGTGTATGTATATAATCATTTACCAGTAAAGTTATATATATATATCCTGAAAAGAACACCAGATACTTAAATTTTGTCAACTGTTTTTTTATCCTACATCAGGCAAAAATTAAGTACTAGAGTAAAATATATCAAATTTTCAAGGCATGATGCCACCAGTGGAATTGAAATTTGTGATGATGCATAATTAGAACAAATAAACTTATAATTTTAGCTCAATGGATATTGAAGATGAGACAAATTGCATAAATATTAATTTTAATGAAAATAATTAATCTTTGAAAGTTGAATAAAAGCAGATTTGTCAGAAAAATTTACTAACAAGTAACCCAAATATAACTTTGTTTTTAAAAAAAATCCAAATAATCCTATGAATGTCATATACTGTTTCCTACAAAACCACCAAGTTGTTTTTGCATCAGAAGCATCTATATATTTGTTTTTTCCCCAAAAATGAAAATTGGGGAGTGCCTGGATAGCTCAGCATGTTGGGGTCTCTACCTTTAGCTCGGGTCATGGTCCTGGGGTCCCAGGATTGAGCCCTGTGTTGGGCTCTCTGCTTGGTAGGGAGCTTTCTCCCCCCCCACCTCTCTGCCTGCCTCTCTGCCTACTTGAGATCTCTGCCTTTCAGGTAAATAAATAATATCTTTTAAACAATTAAGTTGATCTTTCACAAAGGAAGATATGCACACAGACAATGTGGTAATGAAAAAGTCCTTGGAAACCCTAATCATTGTGGAAATGCAAAATAAAAATAAAATGAGTTAGTATATCCATACTAGCATAGCTAAATGAAAAAGGTTGATGTTATTCACAATTGCTGCTAATTGGAGCAAGTAGTACTCCTATGACTTGCTGGTAGGCATGTAAAATTGAACAAACATATTGCACTCTTTACTAAAATTTGTCATTCCTCTACCAAATGAAATAAAAACATGTGATCACAAGAAGGAAGTTAAAGATATTTTTGTCATAATAGTTCCAGACTGAAAATAGCCCACATGTTCATCCTCAAAGTAGTAAGTAAACAGAACGTGTTAGATTCAAAGATGGTAATATTATTTAGGAACAAAAAAGAGCAAACTGATCATAATGTAAAATCGTGGCAGAATCTTTAAGAACATATTAAATTGAGAAAAAGACTCATGATATAAAACATTCCCATTCTGTTTTCACTGAAGCAAAATTCTTAAATAAGCCAAACTGCAGAATAGAGATACAAATCTGACCAGCAATTCTATCTTGGTTGAGTGATTTCACTGAAAAAGTCATGAAAAACACTTCCTGTCTGGTGAGAATTGTCTCTTACTAGTTAGTGGGTAAATCACAAGCCCACATTATTGAAATTGGTTGACCAATCAGGTTTGAGCATTCTAGTGTTTACAAGATATACCACAGTTAAAAAGAAATTACAATTGATGTTGAAAATTGTTTGACTTCTTAGTTCATTCTTTGAACAAATACTTATTGTATGGTGTGCTGTAAAAACACTTTAATGATTTGCAATCAATAAATTTTTAACAATCCCCAATTAGATGTATTGATGACAACTTGGGAAAACATCCAAACTATGGAGGTTTGTCTGCATTTCAATGTAAAATAGTAGCAGATATACATATAACACATATATAACTTTTCTCTAGAGAATCCCACACAGTCACTTTATACAACCTTTAAATCAGAGGCCAATCAATGTGATCTTAGTCATGACTTAAAGCAGCACACTGACCCATACACTTTCTCAGGACTCCCTTGACTTCAGTGTTCCTCATACTGTAGATGAGGGGATTCAACAAAGGAGTGAAGATCGTGTAGAAGGCGGACACCACTTTATCACTGTTAACTGGCCTGTAAGATTTGGGTTGCATATAGGTAAAAATGGCAGCTCCATAAAAGAGTCCCACCACAGACAGATGTGAAGAGCAGGTGGTAAATGTCTTCTTGCGAGCTTCCTTAGAATGCATCTGGAGAACTGCAGCTAAGATGAAACTATAGGAAATCAGGATGAGAGAAAATGGGACCAGGAGCATTAACACACAGCAGCTGTACATTACATACTCAAAAGCAAATGTGTCGGCACAAGCCAAATGCATCAGAGTAGGGGCCTCACAGAAGAAATGATTGATCTCATGTGCATCGCAAAATGGGAAGCTCAGGGTAGCAGCAGCCTGCATGAGCCCATCAGCTGCTCCCAGGAACCAAGACCCCACAGTCATTCTCATGCATAATTTCCAGCTCATGAGAATGGGGTATCTCAGTGGGTGGCAAACAGCCACATAGCGGTCATAGGACATGGCTGCTAAAAGGAAGCACTCTCCCCCTCCCAAAGTGAGGAAGAAGAAGATCTGTAACCCACAGCCAGCAGGGGAGATGGACTTCTTGCCAGTCAAGTAGTTAGCTGCCATTTTGGGCACAATGGTAAAGACCAGCATCATGTCCATGACGGAGAGTTGGCTCAGTAGGAAGTACATGGGCGTGTGGAGCCGAATATTCTGTTGAATCAGGAAAATCATGAGTGCATTGCCCATGACAGAGGTGAAGGCAATAGTCAGAACCATCACAAAGAGAAATAGATGGGCTTTTGTGTAGTTGAAGAGTCCTAGAAGAATGAAATCTGAGGTGGTATTCCAGATGTTCATGATTTCAAACAGGAGTGACACTGTAAATGAAGAAAGAGATGACAGTTTTTATCATTTGCAATGTTCTACTTAAATTACATTTTTATTGATAAGCACATGCTTGATAATGACAAAATATTTTTCAAATCTTTCATCTGCCATTTAAAACAATAGACTTGGAGATAAAATTAATTTCACCTTTTTTCAAATTATTCTCACTATCAAAGTTTTCAAAATAAGTACCCCATCTTTATTATTGATTCATTAGGATATTAAATATTTTGATCCATTGCAAGGATTTGTCTGTCTTTATACTACATGACACCAATATAAGTGAACAAGAGGACACTATTCAAATAATTTGTGATTTATGTTAGTGTCTTGTCTTGTATCATACATAATTAAATTTCTTAGAACCTGAGTTACATCAATGTGTTTAACTATATAAAAAAGTATATAAAACTATATATGCATATAAAACAAAGCAAAATTTATTGTAAACTGATGTACTATATGTTGACTTACTGAATTTGAATTTAAAAATGTCAAAATCAGATCATCTTTCTTGATATCATTTATATCAGGAAGGCATTGATTTTCTAAAGATTTATATTTTCAAGTCTAGGAGCTAAACTACTGAGTCTGGATGGAGACGGAAGATGGCAGAGAAGTAAGGGACCCTGTTTCAACTGGTCCCCTGAATTTAGCCAGATCTACCAAACCATTCCGAACAGCCACAAAACCAGCCCAAGATAAAAGAATATATACCTAGATCTCTACCAACAGAATAGTGGCTTATTTTTGCAAGGTAAGATGCACAGAGTCATGAATATGCGGGGATATGTTGGAAGATAGACAGAAAAGGGGGGATGCTTCAAATAAGCTGGTTCCTGGAAAGTGATATAACACCAGAGCACAAAAGTCTCCTATGTCAGGAACCAGGCAAAATCTTGCAGAACCATAGCACCTGGGAAAGTGCCCTAGAGCAGTGCTCAGACAGAATTCAGGAGCTGCCTGCATGCCTGGGAGCCCATAGCTGCTCATGGTTTTAGAATTACAAAGGGCAAGGATATGCCAGGGTCCCTAGGACAATCTCTGAGAAAGTCACTGTGGGCATGCACTGGAGGATGTTGCAGTTTTCAGTGGTGCATACAGAAACAGAGGCTGTTTGCCCTGGAAAATTTAGTGAATGGAGTGGACTATGATTTCTCTGCTCTGGGACAGAGGTTTGGGTGTGGCCATTTTTGCTTTGACCCTCAGAAGTGGCAGGGAAAGCTGGTAGAGAACAAAAGCTCAAAAGACAAGTTTTGATGGAGCTTATCCCCCAAACAGGGAGCAGGGCAAGTCTGCCCAAGCAGGATTGCCTGAGAAATAGTACCACAGGCTTCTCCCCCAGAACACAGGCTGAAAGAACAAGAGGCTGACAACCCTATGGACCCCATAATATTGTAAAACCCCAACACCAGTGGAAAATTGTATATTGAGCTCTAGGCATTTCCTCATGGGTTGTTTATTTTTCAGATACAATTCTCTTTTTTTTTTTTTTTTTAATTCTTCCTCTTATGCTTCTAGGCTTTTTTTCTTTCTTTTTTGTCCTTTGAACTGGGTGTTTAATATATCAACTTATAGTTCACAGTAGCTTCTTAACTTAAACTTTTACATACTTCTGTATTTTTCAGATATATGCTTTATTGTAGCCTTTTTCCCCATTCATTATTACCTTTATATATACAAGTTTTACTTTCCCTATAATTTTGGGAAGAATTATTCTCTAACAAATAGACCAAAATACACACAGGAAAAACTGAAACTCCCTATGGGCTAGACACCCATAAGACAGACTTAGAGAGATCATTGATATCTTAAAACATTCCAGTGCCTGAATTATTGAGATCCTTGAAATGGTGAAGAGAGAGAGAGAACTAGAAGGTATATTTGAACAAATCATAGCTGAGAACCTACCTAATATGGGGAAGGAAACAAGAATTCATGTCCAAGAAGCAGAGATGACCCCTCCCAAGATCAATACAAATAGACCAACACATGGGATATAATAGTAAAACTTGCACATCTTAGGGCCAAGGTAGTTATCCTGAAAGCACCAAGGGTAAAGAGGTTTATTACATGCAGAGAAAGGAAAATCAGAATATCATCAGACCTGTCAACAGAGACCTGGCACTAAATGAGAACATTCAGCCAAGAATACTTTAGCTAGCAAGGCTATCATTCAGAACAGATGGAGAAACAAGGAGCTTCCAGGACCAGCAGAAATGGAAGGGATGTCTACCACCTAGCCAGTCTTTTCAGAAATATTAAGGGGGATTCTACAAAAGAAGAAAGACGCCCAAGGGTAATATAGATAATAACTTTACAGAGGCAATCTATAGAAACAGGGACATTACAGGAAATATGATGGGAGTAAATCCATATCATCCAATAGTTATTCTCAACATGAATGGCCTAAATGCTCTTATGAAATGTCACTGGGTTTCAGATTGGATAAAAAGACAGTGCCCATCTATATGCTATCTACAAAAGACTCATTTTGAACCTAAGGCCACCTCCAGATTGAAAGTGAGGGGCTGGAGAATGATGTATCATGGTAGTGTCCCTCTAAAGAAAGTTGGAGTAGCAATTCTCATATTAGACAAGTTATATTTTAAACCAAATACTGTAGTAACATATGTAGAGAGACACACTATCATACTTAAGGTGTCTATCCAAAAAGAAAATCTAATAATTGTAAATATCTATGCCCCCAGCTTGGGAGCAGTCAGCCACATAAACTGCCTATTAATGAAAATAAAGAATCATATTCATAATGATACATTGATAGAAGGAGACCTCAACACTCCTCTCTCAGCAATGGACAGATCATCTAAATAGAAGATCAATGAAGAAAATAAGAGCTTTAAATGACACATTGGGCCAGATGGACTTTGTAGGTATTTAGTGAACATTCCACCCTAAAACAACAGAATACTTATTCTTCTCACTTGAACACTGAATTTTCTCAAGAATACACAACATACTGGGTCACAAGCCAGGTCTCAGCCAATACCAAAAGACTGATATTATCTCTTGCATGTTATCAGATCATGATTCTTTGAAACTGGCCTAATCACAAGAAAAAAAAAATGAAAGGAATTCAAACACTTGGACTTTAAGGAGCATCCTGCTACAGAATGATTGGGTCAACCAGGAAATTAAAGGAGAACTTAGACAATTCGTGGAAACTAATGAGAATGAAAACACATTGGTCCAAAACATATAGGATACTCAAAGATGGTAAGAGGGAAATACACAGCCATCCAAGCCTCTCTCAAAAAATAGAAAAATCCCAAATGAACAAAAAACAGCAAAGAAAACCTAAACTAAGCAGAAGAAATAAAATAAAGACTAGAACAGAGATCAATGAAATTGAAACCAGAAAACTGGTAGAACAGATAAACAAAACTAGAAGCTGGTTCTTTGAAAGAATTAATAAGATGGATAATCAACTGGCCAAAGTTATCCAAAAGAAAAGAGAAAGGACCAAAATTAATAAAATCACAAATGAAATGGGAGGGATCATGACTAACACCAAGGAAATAGAAACAATTATTAGAAATAATTACCACTGAAAAAAAATCCACCAACTATATGCTAATAAATTAAGGGATCTGGAAGAAATGGATGCCTTCCTGGAAACTTAAAAGCTACCAAGTCTGAAAGAGGAAGAAAGAGACAATATGAATAGACCAATAACCAGTAATTAAATTGAATCAGTAATTCAGAATCTCCCAAAAAACAAGAGTCCAGGGCCAGATGGCTTCCTAGGGGAATTCTACCAAGAATTTAAAGAAGAAAAAATACCTATTCTACTGTAGCTATTAAAAAAAAGAAACAGAAGGAAAATTTCAAAGCTCATTTTAGGATGCCAGCATCACCCTGATCCCAGCAAAGACCAGGCAAAGACCCCAGCAAAAAGTAAAATTACAGAGCCATATTCCTGAAGAACATGGATGGCAAAATACTCAAAAAATCCTACAGTACAACAGGATCCAGCAGTACATTAAAAGGATTATCCATCATGACCAAGTGGGATTTAGTCCTGGGATGTAAGGGTGGTTCAACATTCACAAATCAATGTAATAGAACACATTAATAATACATAAGACAAGAACCATATGATCCTCTCAATTGATGCAGAAAAAAGCATTTGACAAAATACAGCATGCTTTTTTTTTTTACTTTATTTAAGCTTTATTTAAACATATGATGTAACCCCACCACCCTCACCCAACCCCTCTTCCCCCCACCCCCCTCAGTTGCTTTATGACATTAAGAGTCTAATGAAAGAAGATGGGATCGGGAGGGAGAAAACACAGCATGCTTTTTTAAAGAGTTTGATTAAAACTCTTCAGAGTGTAAGGATAGAGGGAACATTCCCAATATCATAAAAACCAACCATGAAAAGCCTAGAGTAAATATCATTTTCAGGGGGAAAGTTGAGAGATTTTCCTTAAGGTCAGGAATATGACAGGGATGTCTACTTTCACCGTTATTGATCAGAATAGAACTCAAAATCTCAACAGAAAGAAACAAAAGGCATTCAAATTGACAGAGAATGAAACCAACTATCTCTTCAGAGATGGCATGATACTTTCTGTGGAAAACCCAAAAGTCTCCACAAACAATTGTCAGAACTCATACAACAATCCAGCAACCTTGCAGGATACAAAATCAATGCACAGAAATCATTTGCACTTCTATACACTAACAATGTGACTGAAGAAAGGGAAAAATAAGATATTGATCTCATTTAAAATTGCACCAACAATCATAAGATACCTGGGACTAAATCTGACCAAAGAGGTAAAGGACCTGCACTCTAGGAGCTAAAGAACACTTATGAAAAAAAAATGAGGAAAACACAAAGGGATGACAAAACTTTCCATAATCATGTTTTGGTGGAGTAAACATTGGGAAAATGATCTTCCCAGAGCATCTACACATTCAATGCAATCCCTATCAAAATTCCATCAACTTTTTTCAGAGTTGGAAAAAAAAAATCCTAAAATTTGTTTGGAATGAGAAAAGACCCTGAATAGCCAAGGGAATGCTGAAAAAGAAAACCAAAGCTGGTCGCATCACAATGCCTGACTTCAAGCTGTATTACAAAGCTGTGATCAGCAAGGTAGCATGTTATAGATACAAAAACAGACACATAGATCAATAGAAGAGAATGGAGACTCCACAAACAGATCCTCAGCTCTATCATCAGCTAATCTGTGACAAACCAGTGGAAAAATATCCAATGCAAAAAAGACAGTCTCTTCAATAAATGGTGCTGGGAACCTTGGTCAGCTACATATAGAAAAGTGAAACTGGACCATTATATATTGACTTATGGCATACAACATAATATCCTCAATGTTCATCCATACTGCAACATGTATCAGAATATTCTTCCATTTTAAGGTTGAATAATATGCCTTTATATACATATACTGCATTTTACTTATTAACTCATTACATCTATGGACATTTCTGTTACTTCCACTCCAGTTGTACACTTAAATAACTATTTAATGGGATTTTTTGGTAACATGATCATTATTGGTTGATTTGACTAGGTAAGCATATATATATATCATAAAATATAATAATCTGCACTAAATTTTAGCTTACATCATACAATATAAGTGCATGTGCTTTTGGAGACTAATTACAAATTTCATGAATTTCCAAGTTAAAATGCATTTTTATTATTATGATATTTCTACTTGTGGTTAAGTATACACTTAAATATGAAATAATTAGCTCTTAACTTTTCGAGGGATATCAGAGATAACTATGCATTTCTTTTTAGGTGAAAACAGTCATAATAACCTTACTGAGTAGTTAGAGTGCTCAGAGGAGTTAGATTATTTAACGGAAAAATCAACCAAATGTGCCAAATAAAATGAGTGGAAGTATTTATATTCCTTTTAGAATGCTAAAATTGCAATATATTTAAATTACAAAGCCATCTTTTCTGCAATACTTTTAGAAGACACAAATGTAACCTCTCCTTTTTCTTATTGTCATAGAATATTTAGGAATGTGTCTATAATTTTCCTTTCTATATTTTTCAGATTCCTTTCACTCTCAGTATTAAAATGCTAAATCTTCCACAGAATACTGAAAAGATTAATCCGTTCTTTATGTACAAAATAAAACAGTAACAGCTAAATCATTTATTTGATCAAATTCACAGGCTAATATATGGATTTTAATCTATTTTGGCTAGCATTTATTTTAGTTCTTCATATTGTAGGATGGATAACAGAGTAAATTTTACATGTAATACTGTACAGTGTGTGTAGAATTACTACAGATTTTCTGGAGCTCAAAATTCATAAACAAATTACTATTAAGAGATTAGTATGACCTACCCACATAAAAAAAAAAAAATGATGGCTCTCAGCAGCTGAATCTGCATCCCCTTTGAGCAGCATCATCCTAAAAGACTACTTCTATTCTGGCCACATCAGACTTGCTCATATCAGTGTCTACAATGACCTATTAAGGGGCGGGGCCTCTTGACATCTTTTACTAAAAAAGCTTTCTTACAAATATGCTAGTGTTGCATAAGCATGACTTTTTGGATGCCAACAGGGATTTATTTTAAAAGATTTTAGATATTTTTAAACCTTAAATATCCATTCCACTTTCAGAAAGCTGTGATTCATTAAAATGAGAGAGAATCAGTTAAAAGGAAAAGTAAAATGTACATAAGTGATCTTGAAAAGGGAGGATGATTTAAAAATACAATAAAGAGCTGATTCTGGCATTACTTCTTTAGATTTTGGTGAGGAAAGATCAAAGAGTTTTTGTCAAGAGACAAGCTTTTGTCATAGAGAGTAATTAAAATGGTGCAGTGCTAATGATGTACTATGTTTGCTAAGGCAAATAATAACAATAATAATATTAATAATACAATTTTAAAAAGTTATTTAAGTTAAAAATGATGAGATACATACGTGGAATTTAAGAATTATACTAGATGAATATAGAGGGAAAAAAAGAGAAGCAAGCCATAAAAAAAGACTTTTAACTGTAGAGAACAAACTAAGGGTAGATGGAGGAGAAGTTGGTGGTGTGATGGGTTAAATGCATGGTGAGTATTAAGGAGGGCACTTGTGATGAGCACTAGATGTTATATATAAATGATGAATTACTAAATTATATTCCTGGATATTGCACTGTGTTTTAAGACACTGGAATTTAAATAAAAACAGGAAAAAGAAATAAAGTGATGAAATGCATGGAAAATCCAGCTATTTTTCTTTTTCCTTTTTGAATTTAATTTGACAGAATTACTGTGTGTCAAAAGTTTTATTTTTTATATCTATTCATGTTATTTTATTTTATTTTATAGTTTATGTTTCTTTGTATCTAAATAGTATATATTTATAAAATAGTTATATTTATAAATTATTTAATTATTCTCTATATTTGATATATTTATATTATGTAATATAAATATATAATATATTATTATAATATATATACAAATATACATCTATGACAATAGAAACAAAAGCTACTGCAAATTGTATTTATTGTGCCAATCTCTTTTTAATTTGATTCCATCTGGCCTGCTCTTTCATTATTTTATTGCTTGTAGTGATTTTCAGTTTCCAGACAAACCTTGGCTTTTGGATTCATTTTTACTTCTGAAAACTTGACTTTTCTAATTGTAAGCATACACATCACATTACAAGTCCATTAAATTCTATATACATATAAAACATATACAACATAACATATTTGATGGGAAAATCTACCTCTGTACAAATGTAAGATGTTTTAATTGCTTAACCCAGGTGAGCTGTAATAATTGTTATTTTATTTGTTTAAAAAGAGAGGACATGATAGATTTTAGATTTGCTTCTGTTTTGGGATGTTGAATACACTTTGTGCAACAGAGGTCAAATATTGTGTGGTTTCTTAGGGTCCATGAGAATAAAAATCAGAGAAAATCCATGTAAAAAGAATGTGGACATACTGCTCCAAGCTCCACCAGGAAACTGAAGTTACAGTGGACCTGGGTATCTGAATTGAGATCAATTTAGGGTTATTTTTAAATATATGGACATAATATAAAGAAACCACAACTTCATTATTAATTTGTCTATTGATAGACACTTAGGTTGCTACCATATCTTGGTTACTGAAAATAATGCTGAAATAAACATATGGGTGCATGTATCTTTTCACTTTATGCTCAACTAATCTTTGACAAAGCAGGAGAAAATATACAATGAACAAAAGACAGTCTATTCTGGGACGCCTGGGTGGCTCAGTTGGTTAAGCGGCTGCCTTCGGCTCAGGTCATGATCCCAGCGTCCTGGGATCGAGTCCCACATCGGGCTCCTTGCTCCGCAGGGAGCCTGCTTCTCTCTCTGCCTCTGCCTGCCTCTCTGTCTGCCTGTGCTCTCTCTCTCTCTCTAACTAATAAATGAATAAAATCTTAAAAAAAATTAAAAAAAAAAAAGACAGTCTATTCAATAAATGGTACTGGGAAAAATGGACAGCTATGTGTAGAAGAATGAAACTCTACCATTCTCTTATGCCATACACAAAGATAAACTCGAAATAGATAAACTACCTCAACGTGAGGCAGGAATCCATCAGAATCCTAGAGCAGAACATCAGCAGTAACCTCTTCGACATTGGCCACAGCAACTTCTTTCAAGATATGTATCCAAAGGCAAAGGAAACAAAAGCAAAAATGAACTTTTGGGACTTTATCTTTTCAAATTAATGTTCTTCAAGATCTACAAGGAACTTCTCAAACTCAACACCAAAAAACAAATAATCAAGGCAAAAAATGGGCAGAAGACATGAACAGATACTTCTCCAAAGAACACATACATATGGCTAACAGACACAAGAAAAAACATCCTTCATCATTAGCCATGAGAAAAACTAAAATGAAAATCACATTGAAATACCACCTTATATCAGTTAGAATGGCAAAAATTAACAAGGCAAGAAACAACAAATGTTGGAGAGGATGTGGAGAAAGGAGAACCTGCTTAAGACTGTTGGTGGGAATGCAAGTTAGTGCAGCCAGTTTTGAAAGCAATATTGCAGTTTCTCAAAAAATTAAAAATAGAGTTCACCTATGACCTGGGAAGTACACTACTGGGTATTTACCCCAAAGACCCAGATGTAGTGAAATAAGGGCCATATACACCCCAATATTCACAGCACCAATGTCTGCAGTAACCAAACTCTGGAAAGAGCCGAGATGCCATTCAATAGACAAATGGATAAGGAATATGTTGTCCATATATTCAATGGAATATTACTCAGCCATCAAAAAGGATGAATACCCAACTTCTGCATCAACATGGATGGGACTGGAGGACATTATGCTGAGTGAAATAAGTCAAGCAGAGAAAGTCAGTTATCATATGGTTTCTCTTACGTGTGGAAAATATGGAATAATATGGAGGGCATGGAAGGGGAAAATGAAGTGGGGTGATCAGAGAGGGATAGGAATCATGAGAGACTATAGACTCTGGGTAACCAAATGAGGGTTTTAGAGGGAAAGGGGGAGGGGATGGGTTTTCCAGTGATGGGTATTAAGGAGGGTATTTGTTGCATAGAGCACTGGATGATATATATAAACAATGAATCTTGGCAAATTATATCAAATCTAATGACATATTTTAAAAAATATTTTATTTATTTATTTGACAGACACAGATCACAAGTAGGCAGAGAGTCAGGCAGAGAGAGAGGGAAGCAGGCTTCCCACTGAACAGGAGCCTGATGCGGAGCTCGATCCCAGGACTCCGGGATCATAACCTGAGCTAAAGGCAAAGGATTTAACCCACTGAGTCACCCAGGCGCCCTTTATGATATATTTTATGGTGACTAACATAACATAATAAAAATAATAATTATAAAAAATTATTGTTCTCTCTCTCCTTTTTTAAACTATGTTATGTTAGTGCTCTCATTTTCTTTGGCTCAATACCTACTAGTGAAATTATTGTATCAAAAGGCATTCCTATTTGTAATTCTTTTAACATTATGTTCAGTTAGCCAGCATAAAGTCCATCATAAGTTTTATATAAATATAAATAAATATAATATATAATACATAATATATTTTATATAGATATAGATATGGATATAGATATTGTAATAGCATTGTATGGTGACAGATGGTAGCTGCACTTATGAGCCCATAACATATAAAGAAGTTGAATAACTATGTTGTAAAACTGAAACTAATGCAACATTGTATGTCAACTCTACTCAAATAAAATAATTAAGTAATAAAAATGAAATAATTATAATTATGTAAAGAAAACAAAAGAAAATTTTCACCAGGCCCTCATTTTAACAAGAATAGGATATTTTGCCCATCCATCTTCCTGAAGAAATGTGAGGATGCACTACTTTCTAGATATCACAAAGAGAGACTGTTTGGAAAAGTCCATCTAACAAGTTTGCAGACCTGGCCAGCATATAGAGCCATGAAGCCACAGACCAGAAGAAGAAAAACAAATGAAATAAATATTTTGTTGTTATGATATCCATCCATAGGAAGGAAACACTTCGTGATTCTTGGGACACAGACTTTGATACAGAGAGAGGTATGCAGGAGGCTTATTGTATACTGCACATAGGAACAAGTTTCAAAGAATGAAGGAGGCAAAATTTAACACAGGGAGATGGTTGAATGGCATTCCAATTGCAACAAAGTTATCAGCTGCCCCAGGAGGAGCTCTAACACATTCCTTCCATGTTGTCCTGCTGTTAGGAAAATGGTCCCATTTGTGCCCCAACAGGAGCACTAATATGTTCTGTCCTGCCCCCAGGAAGGGAACATGGCCTTGGACCAGGTACTGTTCCTTGACCAAAAACAATTCCTTGAGAAGGACTTACCAGTGTGTCGTATAATAACACTACGAACAATTGGGGACAAAATAATGCATCCCCAAAAGGAAAAGGTAAGTATGAGAACACAGAATAATTAAAGATACTCTGCATGAGTTATACTCAATCAGTAATCAAAATTAAGGGAGTTCTTTGTATGTCATTCACAGTTTGGTCCCTGTGGCACAGAACATGTAATTTGTGTACACCAATAACATCTAGCAAAAATGACCAGTTCAGTAAAAAAAAAAAATATATATATATACATATATATATATATGTATATATATACATATATATTTTTTTCTTCCAGTATAAGATACAAGGCAGTTTAGAATTTGCCCACAAGGAGTATGCTGGTTTGAGGAGCTCAAAACTTCTTCTGGCAGGCCTAATTTTTGTTTTTAGAAGAACTGAGTTGAGTAAGTCAAGCAGAGAGAGTCAATTATCATATGGTTTCAGTTACCCGTGGAGCATAAGGAATAACACAGAGGACATTATGAGAATGGAAGGAAAAGTGAATTTGGGGAAATTGGAGGGAAAGATGAACCATGAGAGACTGTGGACTCTGAAAAACAAACTGAGGGTTTTGAAGGGGATGGAGGTGGGGGTTGGGTGAACTCGATGGTGGGTATTAAGGAGGACATGGAATGCATGGAGCACTGGGTGTGGTTCATAAACAATGAATCTTGAAACACTGAAAAAATAAATTAAAAATGCCGCCTTAAAAATAATAACTGTTAATATTTTACTGATAAAAGCCTCGGTGCTGAAATAGGAACCTGGAATTCTAGCCAAAAGAGCAACAGTAAATGTGATGAATAGCATATATTTCCCATATGGGTCAACTGTAGTGAGAAGGGCACTCCATTATAAAAGTGTCTTCTAGTGTTAGCTCAGACACTCTGTAACCAACAGCTCTCAAAATATCTCAGGATTTTGCTTTATCTTGAGTGTCCTTTCTTTGTACTCTGGACTTGTTGCATCCTCCCAAATTTTTTTGTTGGACACTCTGCAAATGTAGAGGGCTTTGGGAATAAGAATGTTACAGAGGTAGTTAGACTAAATTGCTCCATATGTCTTGATTTAAGGATTAGTGTGCTTGTGAGAGAGACCATAGTTCATGCTAATTTTCTTCTTAATGATGAAAGGCCATATGAGGCAGCCTTCTGTAAACTAAGAAGAAAGATCCCACTGGGGGCCAACCTGGTCGATAGCTTGATCTTAGAATTCCTTGCCTCTAGGAAATGAGAAAATAGATAGCTGATGTTTAATCTACCTACTCTATGCTATTTTTTCATGCAAGGTTGAGATGGCAAATACATTCTGGGATCTAGATAACAAGTTTCTTTAGGGAAGGGTGGATATATAGTGCCCTCATGCAATTTTTGTGGCATTGTTGGGACTTTCTTCACAGCGACCTTATGGCTTTTACATTGGATCAATTCTAGGACTAAAAATTGACTCAAAATAGGATGAAAGAATGTATTTTTTTCCCTGATGGCAGCTGTGATCAGATTTTTACTCCTCAAGTCTTTATCTTAGTTTTTTTTTTTTTTAAGATTTTATTTATTTATTTGACACAGAGAGAGATCACATGTAGGCAGAGAGGCAGGCAGAGAGAGAGGAGGAAGCAGGCTCCCCGCTGAGCAGAGAGCCCGATGTGGGGCTCAATCCCAGGACTCTGAGATCATGACCTGAACTGAAGGCAGAGGCTTAACCCACTGAGCCACTCAGGTGCCCGTTTATCTTAGTTTTATAAGTTAAGCAATACTACTGGTATGTGCTTGTATATCTCAGTTTAAGAGCATCAACATTCATGCCCATTTTGTTCACCATGCCTTTGAAGTGTTTGTGGCACCACATGGTCCATGTTATTCCTGGGTCCTTTCATTCCCACTTATACATGTAGCTCCAGGTCCACAACAGTATATTTGATCATTAATTTTGGCCAAAATGTGCAGCTTACGATGAAATCCACAATGCTTTTGGTATTTCTAGGGTGAATTCCAAAACACTCTGTGCTCTTCTGTGGATCATGGTCAGCTACTAATGCATAATAAGTTTCAACATATCCTCTGCCTTTTACTTTTTAATCTCTTACTCAGCTGTCAGCCATGGTCCATCAGGCATCATCATCCTACCTATTATTGTACTTGGTTTGTTACTTGGTTTGTTACTTTGATGGGTACCTTTATGCCTCAAATATAGTATCCAGTTAGTTTTTATCCACAAACAAAATTGTTGTTTTGTTAATAATATTTTTTCAAAAAAATTTTAAAAGCATGTTATCAATATATAATTGGCATTTACACTTTGTAAGATTAAGGTTTATGATATGATAACTTATTATATGTATAGATTCCCAAATGGTTACCACAAGAAAATTAGTTAACACATCCTACCTCTTCACATAATTGCCATTTTGTTTTTGTTATTATAGTGATAACATAGTGATTCAATGTGATTGCTATAGTCATTATGCTACAGATTAGATATAGAAAATATGGTTTTAGCAGTTAAATTTCAGGGATGCTGAAGTTGTTCGACAATAATATCTGTGACAGGCAATAGAGCAAACTTTGTAAAATACAAATTAATTCTGTCAACTCACAACTTTGTCCTTTTGATATCTTTTTTTTATAAGTGAGGTGAAAGTGGAGTATAACATTATAGTAGTTTCATATGCACAATATAATAAGTCAATATTTGTATACACTACAAAATGTTCACCACAATCATGGTGGTTATCATCTTTCACTATACAATTAACCACATTAACCCATTTTTCCCACCCATGAAATCTGTTCCCTCTGCTTTCCCTATTCCAGAAAACTGCTCTATCTATAAGTATGTTCTGTTTTGTTCGTTTTAAATTCACCCTATAAAAGAAATTATACAATATTTGTCTTTCTCTGACATTTCACTCATAGTAATACCCTATGAGAAGGTTGGAAGATTGTTGCAGAGAGGGAGACCCTAGGCTCATCTCATCCCACAAATACAACTAGATAACTTTCAAATCATCCTAAATGCCTCAGAAATCAAACTGAAGCATAGCAGAACAAACTCCACAACTAAAGTTACAGAAGAAGCTACATTGAAGAAAGTAGGAAGTGCGGAGACATGGCTTGGGAGAGAAACAGATCATATTTGCTGTAGCTGAGAGAGCAACAGATGTGGAGAAGGGCAGGACACAAACCAACACAAAGGGGAATGAATATACAGGGAAAACAAATAGAGTCTGAATGGCAATGGGGCTACTCTTGGAGAAAAGACAGGAAAAGAACCTGCTGACATATAGCATGGAAATAATATGTAGAGTGCCTAGGACACACAGTGGTGAAGTTATTCACTCATCTTGGAGAGCCTGTCTCAGAAAGACAGCATTCATGGAGAGACCCCTCTGGGAACAAAGCAACTGGAAGGCACCAATTTTCTCCCCAACACTCAGCAGAAACACAGGACCACTTGTGGGAACCAGTGCAGTGCCAACACTAACTACCTAACTTGCTTCCTCCAAGACATGAACCCCCCATTCTCTGGTGGAACAACCTTTCCCCATGACCCTTGCCTCAGTCCCAACACAAAATACCCCAGCCCCCCAAATCCTATCCAAGCCCCTGCATACACCATGTCTCTCAACCTCAGAGTTTTGCAGTGTATCAGTTCCAGCAGTAGTGATGACAGGTCTCAATTCACAAGCAGACCAAAGCTCACCTACTTAAAATTCATCACCTTCAGACCAGGGACCAAACACTACTTACAACAGGTAAAGCAAGACTCTGAAAATGACTGGCCTGAAGGAAAAGGTGACCAGAAGAAATAAAGTATAGATAACACATGTCAGAGACATTCCTAGAAGTGCCAGTCCATGGGAAAGAGAGGACACTACATGGTAGGGCACTACTGAAACTCTTCTCCATAAGGTCATTACCCTCAAGAACAGGAGATACAGCTGACTTTCTTAATACATTGAAAGAGGCACAGAGACATAAACAAAATGAAAAAAAAAAAAAACAAACAAACAGAGAAATTAGTACCAAATGGAAGAACACAAAGCCATGGCTAGAAAGCTAAGCAAAATAGATATAAGTGACACATATGATGGAGTATTAAAGCAATGTTTGTAATTACACTCCCTGGATTGAGAAAAGAGGAATACAAGAGTGAGACCTGTAAAAGAGAGATAAGTAATAACATAGCAGAGATAAGAGATTCAATAAATGAAATGAGAAACATGCTTGATGGAATGAACAACATGCTGGAAGGAACAGAAGAATGAACTAATGACATAGAAGACAGAGTATTGGAACCTAATCAAGGTGAAGAAGAAATAGAGGAAAAAAGGTATTATACAAAATAAGAATAGATGTAGAGAACTCAGTGACTCAATTGAGTGAAATAACATTCATATTATTGGATTCCCAGAAGAAATAGAGAGAGAAATGGGGAAATATATTTGAAGAAATGTTAGCAGAAAACTTCCTAACCATGGGGAAGGAAACAGATATTGAGACCAATGCAACACAAAGAACCCCCAAAAACAATAACAAAAGCAGATGTACAGCAAGACATATGCTAAAATTGGCAAAATATAGTAATAAAAATCTTAAAAGCAGTAAGGAAAAAAAAATAAGAAAATAACATACAAGGGAACCTCAAAAACACTATCAGGAGATTTTTCACCAGAAGAGAGATTTTCATCAGAGAAGCATGGTACAATATAATCAAACTTCTGATTGGGAAAAATCTTCAGCCAAGACTACTCTCTCCAAAAAGGTATCATGCAGAATGGAGGAAGAGATAGTTTTCCACACAAACAAAGACTAAAGGAGTTCATGACCACTAAACCAATCTTGCAAAAAATATTAAAGCAGATGCTTTGTATGGAAAGGAGAGATAAAAAGTGAGAATATATAGGTAGAAAACACAAAAGCAGTAAAAGTGAATATTTCTTTACAAAATCAATTTCTTGTGAGTCATAGAACTCACAAGATAAAAGAATATACACTATAATAACTTATACAAAAAGGTGAGAAAGAGAGGAGTAAAGAATGTATTCGTACTTAAACTACCAGACACCTAAAATACTTAAACTTAAAACTTCTATCTGTAAAAATATTTATATTGGTATTTAAATATAAATATGCATTAATATATTATATATGCTATATATTATATATACTTATATATAATGTAATGATTACCACATATCACAACCAATGATAAATATTCAAAAAGAAAAGACAAATAAATCCAAATCTGTTGCTAAAGAAAATCAGAAAACCATGAAAGAGATAAAGAGATGAAAGGATCATAGAATATCTTGGAAAAAATAATATAATGAAAATAAGTACATACCTATCATAACTGATTTGAGTGTAAATGGACAAAACCGTCCAGTCAAAAGACATATAATGGAAGAATAGATTAAAAGGGGACAAAAAAAGAAAACAAAATCAACTCCATTATATGCTGCCTAAAAGAAATTCATTTAAGGCCTAAGGAGAGGGGCGCCTGGGTGCCTCATTGGGTTAAGCCTCTGCGTTGGGCTGGGGTCATGATCTCAGGGTCCTGGGATCAAGCCCCACATCAGGCTCCCTTCTTGGCAGGGAGCGTGCTTCCTCCCTCTCTCTGTCTGCCTCTCTGCCTACTTGTGATCTCTCTCTCTGTCAAATAAATACAAAAAAATATTTTAAAAAATAAGACCTAAAGGGACCAGCAGATTGAAAGTGAAGGATAGAGAAATAACTGTCAAGCAAATGCGTGTCAAAGGAAAGGAAGAAAGTCAGCATAGCAGTACTTTCACCCAACAAAATATATTTTAAAGAAAGAATGTAACAAAAGGAAAATAAGTTCATATAACTAGTAAAGGGGAATAAAAGCATAGCAACTTCTTGCTAGAAACATTTTCAAAGGTAAGGGAAAGAAAAGGACAAATGAACTATTGGGGATTCATCAGAATAAAATGCTTTTGCACTGCAAAGGAAATAGTCAACAAAACTAAAAGTCAACCTACAGAATGGGAGAAGATATTTTCAAATGTCTTATCAGCTTTAACAGGATGATAATATAGCCGTGAGGTTGACTATTACCTTTATTGTTATATCATGCCCATCTTAACCTCGTGATATATTCATATATGCATATATATGAACATATATATATCCTGTATATGTTTGTGCATACCTGTATGTGTGTATATAATTGTAATATTAGCCAGTAAAAAAAAAATAAAATATTGCCATTTGCAAGGGCATGGATAGAACTAGAGGGTATCATGTTAAGTGAAATGTCAGTCAGTGAAAGACAAATACCATATGATTTATCTCATATGTGGAATTTTTAAATTTTATTTATTTATTTGACAGACAGAGATCACAAGTAGGCAGAGAGACAGCCAGAGAGAGAGGAGGAAGCAGGCTCCCCACCCAGCAGAGAACCTGATATGGGGCTCTTTTCCAGGACCCTGGGATCATGACTTGAGCCGAAGGCAGAAGCTCAGTAGGCTTAACCCACTGAGCCACCCAGGTGCCCCTCATATATGGAATTTAAGAAACAAAACAGAGAAACATAGAAGAAGGGAATGAAAAATAAAACAAAATAAAAACAGATGAGGAAGCAAACCATAAGAAACACACAAATATAGGGGGAAAACCTGAGGGTTGCTGAAGAGCAGGTGGGTGGACAATTAGGTGCCTGGGTGATGGGATTTAAGGAGGTCACTTGGAGTAATGAGCACAGAATGTTGTATGCAACTGATGGATCATTGAATCTATTTCTGAAACTAATAAACCACATATGTGAATTAAATTGAATTTAAATACAAGTTTAAAAAAATGAACTCTCTCTCTCTCAAAAAAAAAAAAAAAACTCTTAAGACACTCAAATACATTTGAGGAAATGACATGTATTGCTAAGTGAAAGAAGCCAAGCTGAAAAGAGTACATGTTGTATGAATCCAACTTTAACACATTCCAGAAAAGGCACAACTATGAAGACAATAAAAATTCAGCAGCTGCTAAGAATTTGAGTTAGGGGGATAAGGATAGATAGATAAAGCACAGGAGGTTTTTAAGGCAGTTAAACTATCCCATATGTTTCTGAAATGGTAACTATATGTCACATTTGTCGAAACCCATAAGAATATACAATAGAAAGAGTGAATCCTGAAAACTATGGACTTTAGATAATAATAATGCATTATTACTAATTAATTGGTGTAATTTTTACCACACTAGTGCATAACATTAATAGGAAAAACTGGTGATGAGGTAAAAAAATAACTTTCATAAAATCACCATTCTACTTTATGTTATGTGATTGTTCTTTAGATATCTCACAAAGTTGAATTTTTCTCTTTGTGATCAGTTTATTTCATTTCCCATGAGGTCCTCAAGTTTCATCCATGTAGCATGTGATTTGATTTCCTTGTTAAGGCTGAATTATCTATCATTTTATGTACATAATATATTTTCTTTATCCATTCATCTTTAGACAAACACTTGGGTTGTTTCTATTTCCTGGCTATTGTGAATATTCCTGCAATGAACATGGGTATGTAAATATCTCTTCCAAATCCTGATTTCCCATTTTCTGGATATATACCCAGAAGTGGGATTTTAGGATCATATGTCATATTTTACATATATTTTAAATATTTTTAAAATATTTTATTTATTCATTTGACAGAGAGCACAAGCAGTAGGAGCTGCAGGCAGAGAGGGAAGCAGGATCTCTGCTCAGCAGAGAGGCCAATGCTAGGGCTCAATCCCAGGACCCTGAGATCATGACCTGAGCTGAAGGCAGAGGCTTAACCCACTAAACCACCCAGGTGCCCCTTAAATATTTTTTTTAATTGAAGTATAGTTGACATATAAAATTATTTGGGTTATGCAATATACTGCTTCAATAATCACATATAAAATGCTCATGGCAATAAATATTATTGACTGTATTGGGCCATATTATTGACTCTGCTGTATCTTCCACCTCTGTAAGTTATTTCTTTTATAATTGGAAGTTTGTACCTTTTAATCTCCTTCACCTATTCCACCCATCCTCAAGTCCACTCCTTGTTAGCAGCCAGTAATTTGTTTTTGAGGATCCCCCATACTATTTTCCATAAGAGCTGGCACCATTTTACCTTTCCTTCAACAGTATGCAAGGGATTCAATTGAAGTAAACTTATGATTTCTTTTTCAATTGTTTTTTTTTTTTTTTGTTTTGTTTTTATCCATTCTGGCACTCTGTCTTTTGATTGAATTTGGCCCCACTTATATTTAAAATAATGTAAGTGCTCTTGACATCTTATAAATTGTTTCCTATCTATGTTTTGTTCTTTTTCCCCCTTCTTGTTGACTTTGTGCTTTGATGGTTGTGTGTGTGTGTGTGTGTGTGTGTGTGTGTGTGTGTGTGTGTGTGTTGGAATGCTTAGATTTTTCACTGTTTTTTTTTGTTGTTGTTGTTGTTTTGTTTTTTTTTGATGTATCTACTGATTCTTTGGGGGTGGGCATGGCTGGTTACCGTGGGTTTTGCACTGACTATTTTATAGTTCTAACAATCTTTTTAAGCGGGTAACAACGTAACGTCAATCACATACAGATACTATACAATTCAATTACCTCCACACTTTTTATAATTGATGTCAAATTTTACTTCTTTTATACTATATTTCCACTAACACATTTATCTTATTATAATTATTCTTGTCTTCTAATTTATATACTAGTTTTAAAAGTTATTCATGTGCTGCTAATATAGTATTTGAATATTCTTTGTTTCCTTTTAGCAATAATATTTATACTTTCATATGCTTTCACATAATTAGTATCTATTTGTTTCAAAGTTTAAGAACTATCTTTAGCACTCCTTCTAAGACAAGTCTAGCAGTGACCAATTTCTTCAGTTTTGGTCTTGGAAAACCTATCTCTTCTTCATTCTTCAAGGACTCTTCTAGGTAATATAGTCTTGGTTGGCAATTTTTCCTGCAATGATTTGGATATATCACCCCATTCTCTCCACACCTGCAAGATTTCTGCTGAGATATCCACTGATAATCTTGGGGGGTGTCCCCTAGTATGTGACAAATTTCTTTTATCTTTCTGATTTTAAAATTCTCTCTTTGGCTTTTGATAACTTAGTTATAGTATGTCTACATGTATATCTTATTGAGGGTATCCAAATTGGAGTTTACTGAATATGACTGTGTTGACTAATGATTTTCATCAAATTTGAGAAGAGTTTGGCTATTATTTTTTTCCAAATATTATTTCTGCCTCTTTCTCTCCCCTTCCCTAGGACATTTATTTTATCAGTACATTTGATAGCATCCTACAGGCTTCTGTTCATTTTTCTTTTTTTTTTTTCTTTTTTGTTCATTTAATGGACCAAATGTTCAAGTTTGCTCACTCTTCCTCTTAGTCAACTATAATTGTTCCCCTCTAGTATTTTTTTTTAATTATTCTATTTTGCTCTCTAGAATTTTTATTTGATTCTGTATTTATTTATTTACTTATTTATTAATACTTACCTCTTTGCTGATATTTTCTCTTTGGTCAGATATCATCCTCATACTGTTATGTAGTTTTTGATACATGATTCCCTTTAGTTCTCTGAACATATTTAGGGTAGTTTATTTGAATTATTTGTCTAGTAATTCCAAAAGGAGGACCTCCTCAGTGATCATTCTGTAAACTTTTCTCCCCTGTGACTGATTTGTGCCTCCTTATTTCTTTTCATAATTAATACTTTTGGTTGAAAGCAAGAATTTTAAATAATACAGTGTGATATAGTTGGACATCATAAGGTCTTCCTAAGGTTCACTGTTGCTGTTGTTATTGCCATTTGTTTTGGTGACTTTCTTTGATTGATTTTGTAAAGTCTGTTTTCTTCATCATATGTGGTCAATGACATCTCTACTCAGTGAAATCATTGGTCAGCTTAGGTTTTATAGGGTTTCCTTTAAGTGTCTGCAACTAGTATGTCTCCCAGTCTTTGCCAGGTGCCTCAGTTGGCATGTTGGGGCATGCTTTTAGTATTTGGTCAGAAAGTGTACAAATCCACATCAGCCTTCACTTTCTGCTTCTGTTGAGACTCAGTATTAGCTTAGGGCCTTCTCATGTCATTCCTCAGCAAGAACACAGCTCTGGGAATGCACATAGCCTTGTGAATGCACATGATCTTCATGATTCCCAGGAATATGTTAGAGTTTTTCAAAATACACTATGGGTATCTCATTCTCCATGTTTTCTTTTTAGCCATTTTGGATAGCCAATCCCCCACCCCCTAAGTATTATATATTGTTTTAGAAAGCCATGATGTTCAATGATTGCCTTTGATTTTTTTCCCCTCAAATGCCCTGAGGCTTATTTGTACTGGATAAGTGATGTGTCAGATAAAAAATAAAAACAAAAACAAAATCAAGATAATTGTGCTAGTGAGGTCTTCGAGGCAATCAAGAAACCAATTCACAAATGTGAATTATCTGGATCTGGGAATGAGGCTTTGAAGGAAATCCAACTTTGTCTTTCACCTCCAGTGACTGCTCAGTTCCTGCTTTGCACCATCATTGAGGATATTTGTCTTCAAGAAGAAGAGGGGATATGGACAGACAAATTAAAAGTCCACAGTGTTCACTAATTTAACTAAGATTCAGTCTTTTTTATTGAACAGATAGTCTCTAGATTGGTGAAAGCCCTTCTTTAATTTCCAGAATTCTGAAAAAGTTGATTCAGGAAAATTTGTCCATGTTTGTATTGTTTTTATATAAGTAACACTTATTTTCAGGAGTTCTCACTCTGCCATTTTTTAACATTATATTACCTTCATCTTTGAGATATTTTATATAGTTCTTTTAATAATTTGAATATATCACCCCATTCTCTCCACACTTGCAAGGTTTCTGCTGAGATATCTACTGATAATCTTGGTTGACAATTTTTTTCATTATGTAATCTGAAGTTATCTGTCTATTACTGCTGGTTTGCATTGCTTTTGATGTCTCCTGCAATTCTTACTCCTTTTGATCTATACATATGTTTTTGCTCCCTCAGTGCTTTAATATTGTCTTTTTACCACTAATATTAGGTGATTTTATTATGATTTCCTTACAGTTTTCTTCATCTTTCCCCCTGATGTTTGGGGTCATTTGAACCTCTTGGGTATGTGGGTACAGTTTTTACCAAGTGTTTTGTCTAACTGTATTGTTAAGGGGCACATGGGTGGTTCAGCCATTTAAGTGTCTGTCTGCAGCTCAGGTCATGAACTCAGGGTGTGGGGATTGAGCTTGACATCAGGCTTCTTGCTCAGTGAGGGGTCTGCTTCTCCCTCTTCCTCTCCCTCTGCCACCAGCTCATGGTTATGCTTCCTCTTTCTCTCTTTATCTCAATTAAATAAATGAAATATTTAAAAAATAAATGTATTATTTAATACTATTTTCAGAACTATCAGCAGCTTCCTGTTTTGTCTTGTTTTGTTTTTAAATAACAAATATGGTATTGGCATCAGGGTGATTATATTATTACAGGCAAAACTACTCAGTTTTTCACTCTGGAGATACATTGTCACTGTGGTTAGAGATTTAACAGTGGCTACACAAAAGGAGGGTCTCAGAACACTATTGGTCATTGGTCAGAAACATTTAGGCAGCGTTATGTTCCTGTGTTTGTGTTTGTTGGTGGGGTGTACTTGTGGGGTTGGGAGGAAGATGAAGTATAAAAGAAACATGAATTTTTAAACTTCAAAATTTCCATTAGAGGTATCCTCAGAAGCGAATTTCATAAGGGCACTTATTTCATTGAAGAAATAGTGCATCTCTCAAGCCATGGATATAGACAGTGATACGCTGGTCAAGTAGCTCTCAAAAAAAAAAAAAATCCTAAAATGAAACAAACAAAAAACCTGACTGGAAATGTTTGTCAGTTCTCATGGTTTAAATGCTTTTACCTTGGACAATTTTAAACTACTAATGGTTTAACAACCAACTTTCAAAATTATTGAAATTTAACACTTGGGTCTCTTTATTCAGTATGAACCAGCTCTAGAATACTGGTAGTAGAATATATGGCATATGGCATGAACTTTAGGTAAAACAAGCCAACCATAACCTGTAACTCAGTGAGAATTTCACCAAGACCCACAGCCAGAAGTCATTCAGAATACAGAGGAGTTAAGAAGGAACATTTAGTAAGATGTCAAATAAAAGGAAGTGTGAGTTCTACAGCCTGCTTATGATCGGTTCCTCTACTTTGAGAAGCTGGAGGTTACCTTGGAGATGGTGGTAGGTGAAACTATGGCAGGGAAGGAGGTCCAATTTACATGAAGGTGAATTAGGGGTGTTTTTCCGGTAGCAGAAACAAGTTGGATAGAAGATGAGTGGAAGTGGGGAAACAAAGAAGTCCTTAGAGAATATTTCCAGAAAATGAAGTCTGCATTGACTAGTTTATTTCCTAGTTTTATGTCTTAACCTTAAATGGTTTTACCTGAAAACTAATGGAATGGAAAAATATATACATATAAAAAGAAAAGATAAATTATATGTTCATGGGAAGGAAAACCATTCTGCATTTTTGTAACATTTTTTGCAAAAAAATGTTTATTTTATTAATATAAACTTTTCACTTCTGACTCTATTAGCAATACTTAAATATGTGCAACATTTTGAATGTCTGGAAAATTCCATTTTTTTTAGTTATTAAGTGGATGCTTCGTTCAGTGAACATAGGAATCTAGGATTGATCTAGGTGATCTGGATCACCATAAGAACATGATAACATAGTTTTGATCTTAGTGAGAATGATCCAGAAATGACACAAGAATATCTACTATTCTTAACTTCCAACTTGGGAATTGACTCAATTGACAGAGACTGCAGAAGACTGGACATACCGATGTACACTTGGGTTCATACTTCGTGCATGACTGAGTCTGCAGAAACATCTTATGATAGCAAATTGGCAACTCAGTCACTGTAACACAAATGGTTTTTATTTGCATCTCGTGGTGGTGTCATATAGATTAATTCAGAGAAATTCCAGGGGCACCTGCTCAGTTGATTAAGTGTCTGATCCATGATTTCAATTCATGATCTCAGGGTTGTTAGATTGAGCCCCACATTGGGCTCTGCACTGGGGGTGGAGGCTGCTTAAGATTCTCTCTCTCCCTCTCTCTGTTCCTCTACCACTGTGTGCCTTCTCTCTCTCTCTCTCTCTCTATCTCTATATCAATAAAATTTCTGAGAAGATTCAGTGTCAGATCTTCTAAAGAAAGTAATCTAGTGTGACATTAAATAAAAGGAAACATCTGAGTGGTTCTGGTTGTACAATGATGGGAGGTAATGATTCAGTTAGAAATAATCATTCAATTGACTGGATATATTGTTTGCATAATGCCAAATATCCACATTATTGAATCATTCATCTTGTAGTGTCATACATATGTAACATTAGAAAGTTAGCTGTTAGCATTATATTGCTTAGTGAGTATGAAGGTACAGTGGGACATAAAAGCTTTATGGAGGTAAAGTATGTCATTTCAGTTCTGAGATTCTGGTGGAAAATAAATTGCTTGGATTATTTGTCTATAACCTTAACTATTAATATGGGAATGGATTAATATTAGGCATGAAAAAATCATTTTCTGATCACTAAATGACTGATAATAAAATTTTAATAAATAGTTCCCAAATGTAAACACTTGGTTATTTTCCTTAGAGTGAGAAATATAAAATACTCAATTATATTGTTTAATAAAACTTATTAGAATATAAAATTTTATTCAGTGAACAAAGATTTAAAAATATTCTGTTTGTAGGGCCCCTGGGTGGCTTATTCAGTTAAGCATCTGCGTTTACCTCAGGTCATGATCTAGGGTCCTGGAATTGAGCTCTGAATTGGGGTTTCTGCTTAGTAGGAAGTTTGATTCTCCCTTTGTGTTCTCCCTCTTTCCCCCCTCTCTCTCAAATAAAAAAAATCATTATAAATAATAAAAAACCAAAAAAATAGAAATAGAAATATTCTGTTTGCAACATTTTAAAACAGAAAGGTGGCATTTGGGGTGGGAAAGGGAAAATGGCACATTTTGGAGGAAAATAAAAATATATATATAACAAAAAAGGCTATAAATAGCAATGAATTCAGAAAGGTCACTAAGAAAGGTATACTGAAAGTCATGGGAGATCTGAAATGGATGAGTAACTATAGATAAATGCAGAGATATTGAGAGATAAATCAAAAGAGAAAGAGGAAGAAATATGAGGAAGGGACAGAAGAAGAGAGGACATAGGTGAGAATAAGGGATTATTCAAAGAATGTATAATGCATATTCCTGCTGTCTTTGACTTGGGGCTTCAAGTAGTTTTTCTTTCTTTGAAATTGAAGAAGACATACAGCCCCTGATTCTAACTCTTCAGATTCTTTTAGATGTAAATACTAAAGAATCTTCATTGCAATAGTGTTAAAATTACATGGAGACCAGAGTTTTCTCAGGTCTAGATTAAGTGGTTGCACAGCTTTTTTTTTTAACTGAGGTGGGATTCTTATAGTCTGATTTTAGATTTTTGCCAATGAGTTGGTGATCCCACATGGGAGAAGAGGGGCACAAGTTTCTCACAGGCCAAAAGGGAATAATCAGGATTAAATTATTTATACAGTCTTCGCACCCTATAGGAATACTAATGGGAACCCCAACCAAAGCAATCAAGTTGTAATCAGACCTTAAAAATTATGGCAAGGCTATCTGTGGGATGGGGAGGTGGCTAAAGTATAATAAAATGACCAAAGAAGTGAGATCTAACTCATTCAGGAGAAGAGAATAAATATTCAAATAAAGGAACTGAAATTGTGAGGTTAGAATAATTAGTTAGAATTTAGGAGTGATTTACTGTATTTAGTGATGAGATGCTGCTTGATAGGATGCAGGTTATCTAATTGCTCATTTCAAAAGAAGAGGCCAATAAAGGACCAGTGGAAATTTCAGTCATCTACAAAAAGTAATTTTTTTTTTAGTGAGGCTTAAGTTTATTTTAAAGAGTGTTATGATTTTCTCCACCAGGGAACTTCCAGTTTAAGAAGAGAGAACATTTTTTTTCCCATTCTACCTTACCCCACTCTGTCACAAGTCTTTACTTAGTCTTATATTTTGTATTTTGAAATGTCTCACTTCACCTCTTTTCAGAACCTTAGGGAATGTGGTTGTGCTAGATAATTATCTTTTCTTTTTGGGCATTTCTAGGAAAATGTTTCCAATTATATAGGAAAGAAATGGTTTCTCCCACATGGTTTTGTTCTCCATGAGGAGGTATTTTGACAAGGCAATGCACTCTTTATCGGTGCTGGGTTTCCTTGTCTTTTTCCTAACTGCTGAGTTCAGTTGATTATTTATTGCATTTACCAGAACTCTGTTGACAAGTAGTGAGATGATTGCAACAGACAGCAAATGAATGAGAACGTTGCCTGAAGATTCATTTAGTATCTTAAAAAAAGGCAACAAATTAAAGCCCCATTTTATCCCTGCATGGAAGAAGAGGGTGCTTATGCAACTTTGTGTGAAGCCACCAGACTCTTAAAGCAAATAGGAACTATGGATTTCATTTCTTTTTTTTAGCTCAAGTCCCACCCAAGTGGAATCCTACTGCTTCATCCCAGTTGTGGAAGTGAGCTCTGCCACAATGGTTGTTGGGATGGGATAAAATAATTTAGGTAGTTAATGAGACATAATAGGTGTTTTCCTATAAAACATAAGGCTTTTCCCAAAATGTGATTCCACATCACTGGAACAAGTTGAAAGCAAAATAGCTCTTTGAGTACTTTTTTAACCTTCTGGGTAGGACCTTTACAAACCACTGCCTCTACTGTTTTATTCAGTGTAACAGAATGCTTATATTGGAAAGAAAACTGAAGTGTAAGAAATTCTGCTTTATTGTTAGAAATATTAAAAAAATAGAATTGTCCATATCTGACAGCTAATACTTGAGTAAATGCTTATGGGCTATTGTGTATACCAGCTTAATCACTACAAAAACACTTCTGCAGTCAAATGCTCTACCACTGAACTATACCCCCTACAAAAACATTTCTAATTTAGGGGTGCCTGTCTTGATCAGTAGTAGAGCACGTGACTCCTGATCTCAGGTTTGCAAGCTCTCACCACACATTGGGTGTAGAGATTCCTTAAAAAGAGTTTTAGAAATAAATATTTCTGGTTGATACTTCTCTCTCAACCTTCCCTGGTCTATGATTCAATTGGTACATATATTTCTTCCTTGCATGAGTAATTTATAGCAATCACTTATTTGAATATCCTAAAACTTTGTTGCTTATCCATTTTGTATATCAAAATATTTCTTTCATAAAATCCTCATCATTTCTCAGAATTAAAAATAAATATTACTTATTTTTCCCCTAGATATTTAGGAATGACTTATGGATACATCTTCTAATTTTCAATTTTTGTCTAGGTATATTTCTTATCTTCACTTCACTTTCTGGATGTTAAATTACTGTGTCTAAATAATTTTACATTGTGCTACTTTAGTCACCAAACCAAGACAATTAAAATATGATGACTATACTAGTAAATTATTAAATCCTTTAGGTTCAAGAGCAGTGCATTTGTGTTTATGTTGTCAGATGTTAGGACCAGTGTACTTCCAAATTTACAGAACCAGCTACATTCACTCTATTTCCCCTTCTGCTAAAATGTGAATATTTATTCCTTTGACATTACATGGCAGAAAGTCACTAGGATGTTAAAAAAATCAAATTCATTGCAGTAAAATAAGACTGAAAATAGCTATTTCCATCATTTAATATAATTATGTAATTAATTTTTTAAGATTTTATTTATTTATTTGATAGAGATAGAGATCACCAGTAGGCAGAGAGGCAGGCAAAGTGAGAGGGGGAAGCAGGTTCCCTGCCGAGCAGAGAGCCCGATGCGAGGCTTGATCCCAGGACCCTGGGATCATGACCTGAGCCGAAGGCAGAGGCTTAACCCACTGAGCCACCCAGGCGCCCCTATAATTCTGTATTCTTAATCATAAGAGTTGGAACTAAACAACAACAACAAAAAGTTTTGTCTTCATATAGATTCTTTTTGATGATTGGGACAATTTCATAAAACATTTGAAATTTTAAGTAGAATAAAAATATGTAAAATAGAATAATTTAATTGGCGTTTTGCTTAGGTCTATAATCTAGCCTCTTCTTTAAAAGATTAGAAAACAAGAACTCAATTTAATTATTGTCTTCATTTACAGGTCTTTAGAAGATGGAACATCCATGGACCTTCTGTGGTGATTGACCTCTTTCAAGGACTGAAATTGATATACTTTCCCTTTGTAGTTGAAAAAATATATAATTAATTCAGTTCTCCTTCTTCTTCTTCTTCTTCTTCTTCTTCTTCTTCTTCTTCTTCTTCT
>ML093419.1:0-82985 GCA_003697995.1 Taxidea taxus jeffersonii | reverse complement strand
CTTCTTCTTCTTCTTCTTCTTCTTCTTCTTCTTCTTCTTCTTCTTCTTCTTCTTCTTCACCTCCTCCTCTTCCTCTTCCTCCTCCTCCTCCCCCTTCTTTTTCTTGGTGAAACTTCATCATCATTATGATCACTACTTCCACCACCTTAAGTACCAGCACTCCAGCTACACCATCAGCATATTTACTACCACTATCATCACCACCATCATGATCAATCATCACCATACCTGGTGTGCCTAACTCCTGAAGGTTCACAATATGAGTGTGTAAGTCTAACACTCTCAAGGAAACATGAAGAAGATAAGCATTTTCACCAGATTTTTGTGTATATGGCATGAATCCATAAAGACAGACCCATTGCAATTTTAAGCATGGAAAGACCAAAAATGAGACCTGAGTATCTAAATAGGGCTGATTTTGACTGAAAGAGAGGTAGGTAGTAATTAAAATTCATCTTACATTTGTGGTGTAATTTGGGGTTAGGCAGCATCCCAACACATTTTTCAGAGCTCCCACCACCTCCTTGTTCCTGAGACTATATATGAGGGGGTTCATCATGGGGGTGAGAATGGCACCAAGCATAAAGAGAACCTGGTCCAGCTTCGGACTGTGATAAGAAGTAGGTCTCATGTAGACCAGCATGGCTGGACCAAAGTATAGGCTCACCACAGTCAAGTGGGAGGAACAGGTGGCCAGAGCTTTATTCCTGCCCTCCACGGAGTTCATGCGGAGGACAGCAAGGAAGATGAGAGCATAAGAGGACAGGATAAAAGACAAAGGAATGAGGAGCACCAAAATGCTTGTCATCACTACAGCCTTCTCATAGGCAGAGATGTCCTCACAGGCCAATTTTAGGATGGCCATGACCTCACAGAGGAAATGGGAAATCTCTCTAGAACCACAGATGGGGAAATGCATAGCATACACTGTGTGTATGAGTGATATAAGTGCACCTCCAGCCCAGGAAATGGAAGCCATCTGCAGACATACTTTCTGACTCATGATCAGGGTGTATCTCAAAGGGTTGCAAATGGCCACATAACGGTCAAAAGCCATGAGAGTGATGAGGATACACTCAGCAATCCCTAGAGTCAGGAAGAAAAAGATCTGAGTTCCACAGGCCACCTGTGATATACTTCTCTTCCCTGAGAAGAAGTCAGTTGCCATCTTTGGTACAGTGCTAGAGATTAATGTCAGGTCCATAAGGGCCAGTTGGCTGAGGAGAAAGTACATGGGTGTGTGGAGGTGAGAGTCCACCCAAATCAGGAATATAAGGATGGAATTTGTGGTTACAGCCACAGTGTAGATCAGAAGAATTGCAGAGACAAGGGCGTTGATATGTTTTATACCAGGGAAGAGGCCCAAGAGGATAAAGTCCATATTTGAAGACTCATTTCCTTTATCCATGTTTCTGTCTTGTTAGGAGTAATTAACCCTGGGCACAAGCAGAATTAGAGAAATCACAAAAATATGTTGGATTCTGTTCTCTAAGTTCCTTCATTTATTTCATTTATTACCATTATCAGCATCAGCAGGCTGTGGCATTTCTACAAATGACAACATTTTAACCAATTTCATGGCTGAGTTGGGTATCTCATGCCCCTACCTATCCTCTTTACTCATAGAACAAATTGCTACAAACAAATAGGGTATCTCATGTCCCTACCTAACCTCTTTACTCAAATAACAAATTGGGACTGTTAATGTCTAGGTTGCATCTATTAATGGTATCTCAGAGCTAATACAACTCCTCCCCTCCTTTTTATGTCATTGCTAGGAAACCCTCTTCCCCTGTCTCCCCTTAGGCTCTCTCACTGCCCTACATAAACCTTAAGTATATATTATATGTTTCATAATCATGCATCCATACATTTTTTCCATTCCACTATGTCCACATGCATGGTGCTAAGTCTTACCAAGACAAAGATGAATAAAATATAATCTCTGAAGCTAACGACCTTTAGTTTTATTGAAAAACACGACCAGGTACAGGTACATATGAAAAAGTAAGAAAGGTGTTTTAATGGAAGAATATGCTCATCTATGGCAAATAAGGAAAGAATATACAATGGGAAAAAAGACAGTCTTTTCAATAAATGGTTCTGGGAAAACTGGACAAGCACATGCAGAAGAATGAAACTCGATCATTCTCTTACACCATACACAAAGATAAACTCAAAATGGATGAAAGACCTCAAAGCGAGACAGGAATCCATCAAAATCCTAGAGAAGAACATGGAGAGTAACCTCCTTGACAATGGCCACAGCAACTGCTTGCAAGACACATCTCTAAAGGCAAGGGAAATAAAAGAAAAAATGAACTTGTGGGACTTCATCAAGATAAAAACTTCTGCACAACAAAGGAAATAGTCAGCAAAACTAAGAGTCAGCTATGGAATTGGAGAAGATAGTTGCAAGTGATATTTCAGATAAAGGGCTGGTATCCAAGATCTATGAAGAACTTCTCAAACTCAACACCCAAAACACAAATAATGCAGTTAAGAAATGGGCAGAAGACAGGAACAGATACTTCTCCAAAGAAGACATACAAATGGCTAACAGATATATGAAAAAAAAAATGTTCATTGTCATTAGCCATCAGGAAAATTCAATCAAAACCACAATGAGATTCTGCCTTACACCAGTTAGAATGGCAAAAATTAACAAGGTAGAAAACAACAAATTCTGGTAAGGATTTGGAGAAAGGGGAACCCTTATACTCTGTTGGTGGGAATTCAAGCTGAAAGAGCAACTCTGGAAAACAATATGGAGGTTCCTGAAGATGTTAAAAATAGAACTATCTTGCCACTCAACAATTGCACTACTAGGTATAAACCCCAAAGTTACAGATGTAATAAAAAGAAGGGGCACATGCATCCCAATGTTTACAACAGCAAAGTCCTCAATAGTCAAACTGTGGAAGGAGCAAAAGTGTTCTTCAAAAGGTGGACAGATAAAGATGTGGTATATATACACAATGGAATATTACTCAGCCATCAGAAAGGATGAATACATACCATTTGCATCAAAATGGATGGAACTGGAGGGTATTATGCTAACTGAAGTAAGTCAAGCAGAGAAAAACAATTATATGGTTTCACTCATAGGTGGAACATAAGCAATAGCATGGAGGACCATAGGGAAATGGAGGGAAAGCGAAAGGACAGTATTTGGAAATGGAGACAAACCATGAGAGACTCTGGACTCGGGGAAACAAAATGAGGGTTTCAGAGATGAGGGGTGAGGGGATGGGGTATCCAGGTGATGGCTATTAAGGAGGGCAGCTGTTTGATGAGCACTGGGTGTTATACACAACCAATGAATCATTGAACACTACATCAAAAATTAAAGCGAACTAACTGAACATAATTTTTTTAAAAGTTTATGGTAAAAAAAAAAGAAAAAGAAATTCATATTTCCCACAAAATTGGTGGAAAATATAGAGGATACACTGTACAATGGAGATGGAAAATATTCCTCAATTTTAAAATCTAGAGGAGATGCAGGAATCAAGTCTAACCTCACATAGACTTTAAGAAACAAAAGCAAGGGGTTCCTGGGTGGCTCAGTGGGTTAAAGCCTCTGCCTTCTGCTCAAGTCATGATCCCAGGGTCCTGGGATCGAGCCCCACATCAGGCTCTCTGCTCAGTGGGGATCCTGCTTCCTCCTCTCTCTCTGCCTGCTTCTCTGCCTACTTGTGATCTCTGTCTGTCAAATGAATAAATTAAAAGAAAAAGAAACAAAAGCAAAAACTAACTTTAAAACTGGGGCATTAACTCTCTAGGCATTTAGAAAGAAAAAGTGTCTCAGAGATTGGCTAGCCCAGAAGAGTAATATGGCTTGTCCAGATTCATATTATTACTGAGCGTTGAAAATAAATGATTAACAGTCACATCCCAACACTTTTTCCAATTATAATTCACCTTCAGATCCTTATTAAATATTAGAATTCACATTGAATAAAGCCTTGTGTGAACATTTTATAACTTTTCTAAGTCCTTTTATTGAAAGGTTTACTTTTTGTTTAACTTTATTTTATTTTTTTCAGTGTTCCAAGATTCATTATTTATGCATCAGATCCAGTGCTCCATGCAATACTTTCCCTCCTTAATACCCACCACCAGGCTCATCCATCCACTCACCCTCCTCCCCTCCAAAACCCTCAGTTTGTCTCTCAGAGTCCACAGTCTCTCAGGGTTCATCGCCCCTGTCTGATTTCCCCCCAACAGCCTTCTCCTCTTCTTCTCCCAATGTCCTCCGTGTTATTCCTTATGTTCCACAAGTAAGTGAAACCATATGATAATTGACTCTCTCTGCTTGACTTATTTCACTCAGCATAATCTCCTCCAGTCCTGTCCATGTTGACACAAAGTTTGGGTATTCATCCTTTCTTATGGAGGCATAATATTACATTGTATATATGGACCATATCTCCTTTACCCATTTGTCTGTTGAAGGGCATCTTGACTCATACCACAGTTTTACAACTGTGGCCATTGCTGCTATGAACATTGGGGTAGAGATGGCCCTTCATTTCACTACATTTGTATCATTGGGGTAAATACCCACTAGTGCAATTGTAGGGTCATAGGGTAGCTCTATTTTTAATTTCTTAAGGAAACTCCACACGGTTTTCCAAAGTGGCTGCACCAACTTGCATTCCCACCAACAGTGAAAGAGTCATAAAATGTTCACATTGTAATAAAAAATTAGTTGATATTAAGAAGAAACAGACCAAATATTTAGAATATTAAATTTAAGAATATGACCACATTTCAAAGGAAATCTGTTATTTAATACAAAATTATATTAATAATGTTCATTTCTTAAATAAGTAAATAAATAAAGCCTTGTGTTATTCTCTGCTTTATTAGGGTGATGTTAGTTCCATTAATAGGTAATCTTCAAAATCTCAGTGGCTCAATGGCCACAGTCAAAGAACTGCATTTCTGGTTTGATGAAGTAAAAAATGGACTGTGGATAGGCAGATGGCTCTCTTTTGAGTGACATATCATATCCCCAAGCTCTTGACATTTTGTTTCTCATAATCTTCAACACTGACTTTGTTAGTATTAGTATTAGTACTTGGTTTTCTTTGCCAAAAGAACAACGTTCTCTTATTCTTTTTTTTTTTTTCTTTCTTTTCTTTATTTTTTATGTTCAGTTAGCAATTCTATAGTACATAATTTGTCCTTCTAACTTCATTCATTTTATATTAATCAAGCAGAAAGCAGGAAGGATGTGGAAATGTTAGTGGGCCAACCCTGAATGTGTTTCATTGACATTTCCCTAATAAATTCAAGTTCAGTCACAGCAATAGATCACTGCAGGAGAGGCTGGGAATTATGTTTAGCTCAGTGAAAAGAGGATAAGAGGGAATAGATCTGGTAAGTTATCCCATCACATTTAAATTACTTTGCATAAAGCCTATATGTTGGTTCCCAGTGGGGATACTCTTTTGTGTTCTTTTGAACTTGAACATATGGTGGTATTAGAAGTCCCTATTGAATTGAACATACCTTCTTCTCAGGATGGCACTTCCTCATTCCCCTTCCATGAATCTGATTCTTGGCCCTCTCAAAATAGAAGTGATCTGTCTTTGGAGACCACATTAGTTACCTACTGCTGTGTAGCAATTCTCTCAAGATAGAACAGGAAACATTTATTACCTCACAGCTCTTCCCATCAGCAATCTGAGTGAAGCTTGGCTGGGTCCTCTGCCCAAAGATTTCCAGCAAGGTTGTGATCAAAATGCTAGCTGGTGCTGCAGCTTCATCAATTCTCCATGGGGAGAGGACTTATTTCCAAGTCCAGTCAGGTGTTGTCAGCAGAGCTCAGTTCAGTCCTCCTGGGTTGCTGGACGGAAGACTTCAATTTCTTGCTGGCTTCTGATTGGGAGATTTCTTTACTTCTGTGATTTTCCATGGGGTATCTCATAGCAAGTGGCTACCTTCCTTCAAGAAAGAGGGGAGGAAGAAAAAAGAGGGAGAGAGGTGAAGAGTCAGAACAAGATGGAAGTCAGTCTTTCTGTAATCTAATATCAGAAGAAATACGTGATAAGATTCAGCTCTTGTTCAAGGGGAGAACACACAAGGTCATGAATACTGGCAAGCAGGGATCATTGGTACCATATATTAGCCCATCACAAAAATTTTCCAAGCTCATTGTATTTTTGTCAAAACTTTGAATTTTAGAGTTAGGAGGTACTTTAGAAAAATCTACTTTACTCTTATACCCAGTAAATTTTACCTCCTTCTTATTTCAGGTATGAAAAAATATAGCTTAGAAAAGTTAAATGGTTAGCCCCAAATCACTCAGGTATTTAACAATGAAGAAACAATACCCAGGTCCACTATTATTTTGATTTTCTTGACTACATGCAGTAATTTACTATATAGTTTACTAAATAAATTATTTCTTGAGTTATTTTCAGTTTGTTCACAATAATTATTTTACTTACAGAACCCTTAGGGAACAACTAAACATGCTCTAATTCAGCATAAAATTCACTCTCGTGCATAAGGACTATGAAGGAATGTTTACAAAATCATCCATATAATCAATTTTACCTTTTAAATTAATATTTAGTTATAGTTTATATGTGGATATTTATCATGTAGACAGTACTTTAAATATCAATGCACTTCAATTGTATACATTTATATATTTTATATGTGCATAAAACTTTAAGATATCTACACATTTAAATGATATCCATAGGCAGCCCTTAAGTCTTGAATAAAGATTTGTAAATATATGTGTCATTATTTCCCTTTTTTTTCCCATGCCGGATATATTTTTTATAACTACTCTATTTATAATTGTCAGGGAAATGAATCATTTCTTTTAGGCTCCAACATTTGACCAGCACCGTCAGACTAGAAGATTTGGTCATGGTGGGTGCATTTTTTGTTTCATTCTGCTACTTGATTACTAAACCTGAGTTAGTGGACTGTTCTGCAACTTTTCCTTTTCCAAGTCTTAACCCTTGTATTGCCAGATGTGTAGACTCAGACTTTCCCTTCCCAAAGCTCTCAGCCCAGAACAAAGTAGTAAATAGGTTTATGACTCAGAGAATAATGTGATAACTTTTAGGGTCTCTGGTAAGTTCATGTGATAATGAATCTTTTTTGAATGATATTGTGACAGTGGGCATTCATTCTGAGATCTGTCCCATTTCTAACATTGTCTTGTTGATAAATTACTTTCTATTCTGAAAGGACTTGGTGTTCTCTTGCTCTGATATTCTATCCATTATTAAATTCCTTCCAGCAAGGGATATGGTAAATGCATACCCTGTGACCTAACAGGCTGTCCTCTATGAGGAGATGCTGAGCTCCACAGAAAATAAAATAAAGAGCTGAAAACACAGATCTCTGAAGAAGTCACTGTTGATCTCTGAGAAGCAGAATGTGGAAAAGTTCTTAGTAACCATCCACACAGAGCAAATCACCATCTCTTTGTCCTGTCTTCTCTCATCAATTGATTCTTCCTTATCCACACACTTATTGACTTCAAATCCATACACCAAATAAAGGCACATTTTTAGTTTCCAAAAAGTATCTCCATCTTCCTTTCTCTCATTTAAAATTTTAATCTTCTACTGATCATTTCTCTCTCTCTCTCATCTCTATCTCTATCTCTTTTCTTAGACATCAACTCTGTTACATCTTTTTTTTCTGTACTTCCTTAAAGGGGCAACTCCTCAAATTCTTTTGCATTCAGACTCTCCCCTTTTACTGGAAAATCAAAATCTAATTTCCCCGGGGCGCCTGGGTGGCTCAGTGGGTTAAAGCCTCTGCCTTCGGCTCAGGTCATGATCCCAGGATCCTGGGATCGAGCCCCGCATCGGGCTCTCTTCTCGGTGGGGAGCCTGCTTCCTCTCTCTCTCTCTCTCTGCCTGCCTCTCTGCTACTTGTCATCTCTGTCTGTCAAATAAATAAAAATCTTAAAAAAAACTAATTTCCCTGATTATTGCCAGAAGGAGAGGAAAAATATATTTGTACAGAAAATGTGTTAGTGACATCCAAGGAGATGAACTTTTCTATTTCCGCATCATTGACCAACAATGATGGATAAAGCATTTCTTTCCTTTACACAACATTACAATCTACATAAAGAAACTCACAATTCACAAACACTCTTAGGGGTTTTATATTTTTTAATTGATTATTCTAAGTTTTATCACTTCTGGGAAAGCCCTTTATCACTTTTAAGTTAATTCATCACTAAGGAAAGGAAGGCATGGTTCGCTTCTTATCTCTGGTTTGAAGGAAATCATTTTATTAGGCAATTGAACATAATACAAACACATCTTAAACAATCTGAAACTTTGGATTTGTTTGTGAAGGTTTTTTTGTTGTTGTTGTTGTTTTAGTCAAAATAATAGGCTTCTGACATCACTGAAATGAAACTGTTTATGGCATATGTTAAATACAATCAAGGTGAATGTTATGTCATAAAGGAAATCATTTTCCTTTTTTGTTCTCTTACCTTAGTTTTCTAGTTGAGTCTATGAACACATTGACAACCTATGTATTTCTTTGATTTTGTCCATTTCCTTGAGCTAATCTATTAAAGAGGACAGAACTGACCATTTTTGTTACCATCTGTAAAGGAAAATCCAGAAAAATTTAAGTGGGTTTTTATGCTTAAAAAATTCTCCCTTGTTTTGTATTTCAACCAGCTAATGGAAGCACTCCTTACTGTGCAATTTTCCGCATTGGAAAGAATTATCACCTGCCCTTTCTATGTTTCCTTTTCCCAAAGGGCTCAGTGAGAACAGATTCAAAGCCCTTATTGGGTCCCTGTAGATCTTTCTCTTATCCTGACTGTCTGTTCTGAACTCTGACATAAATTAGTTGCATATAGAAACTGTGATGGGTGTGTTATTGAGATTTACATGGTTTTGTTTTAAGATCAAAACAGCAAATTTTATTTATATTGGAATTTAGAGTTAAAAAAAAAGATTTCACTTATTTTCTGTCACATAATTCTCAAAGTGCAATCTGAGAAGACTTTATGCATTCTTATCTCAATAATTAGACATTGAAAATGGTATTCTAAAATCATGCAGTTATTAAGATTCAGGGCTGTGAGCCACATCATCATCTTCAGATTCCAGAAGGGATTGGCTTTACCTTTCTAATAACTCTTGGTAGATGTGTGCCATTTTCAAATAACCAATAGCAAAATGAAATGTCCTATGTGCCTTTCACCTACTTTCCTAAACTCCAGGAGATAGAGTAAGTGGGAAAATATTAGTTTCTTAAAAGATAGTTCATTTACAAAACAAACAAACAAACAAAAAAACCCAAAATGTTGTTCATTTGCGTTACTAGATTCATGTTGGAGTGTGTGTGTGTGTGTGTGTGTGAATGAACATGCACGTGCATGCAAATATAAACACTCTCAGAGTATAGATAGTTGACTTTGTAAATAATTCCAGTTAGAAACACATTCATATGGGTACTAGGCTAACACTAATGACCACAAAGTACACTCAATGTATTAGTGATAACCTTGAAATCCTCATAGTGAGTTAGCCAGGAATTGTCATTTTTATCTGGTATAAAATTATTTTGCTGCCATGAATGAAAATATAACATATATGGATAGTCTAAGGAATGTTTATTCTTCCACTTGGAGGAGATGCTTTAGTTCCAATCCTTAACAACCATCCCACACAGGTTTGTCTTCAGTTTTGACTGAGTTGATCTATCACTTCCAGCTACCCTTGGATATACCCCATTCTATTTGATGTACATAAAATAACACCAGTAATAATAGCGAACATTCATGGAGTGTTGTCTAACTGCTCGACACTCTGCTAAGGTCTCTCCATGTGTTTCCTCATTGAATGCTCATAATCTTCACAATGGCTGCTTGACATCACCAGTAGTGGTTATCAAAACTTGTTATATCACTTGCAAAGATTTAAGCAACTGTGTGCATGATAAAACTCAAAAGCAGCTTCTCTGATGTCTGCTATACAATAATCAATGAGTGCTCATTTGTTGCTGCCTTTTGGAAGCATAGGTACATTTTGAGCTCATTATGTGTGATGATTGTTGAAACCCTGTCCCTAAAAGGCTGATATCCAGGATCTATAAAGAACTTCTCAAACTCAACACACACAAAACAGATAATCATGTCAAAAAATGGGCAGAAGACATGAACAGACACTTCTCGAATGAAGACATTCAAATGGCTATCAGACCTATGAAAAAATATTCATCATCATTAGCCATCAGGGAGATTCAAATTAAAACCACATTGAGATACCACCTTACACTAGGTAGAATGGCCAAAATTAGCATGACAGGAAACAACGTGTGTTGGAAAGGATGTGGCGAAAGGGGAACCCTCTTACACTGTTGGTGATAACACAAGTTGGTGGAACCACTTTGGAAAACAGTGTGGAGATTCCTTATGAAATTAAAAATAGAGCTTCCCTATAACCCTGCAATAGCACTACTGGGTATTTACCCCAAATATACAGATGTAGTGAAAAGAATGGCCATCTGCACCCCAATGTTCATAGCAACAATGGCCACAGTCACCAAACTGTGGAAAGAATCATGATGCCTTTCAATGGACGAATGAATAAGGAAGATGTGGTCCATATACACTATGGAGTACTATGCCTCCAACAGAAAGGATGAATACCCAGCTTCTGTAAGAACATGGACAGGACTGGAAGAGATTATGCTGAGTGAAATAAGTCAAGCAGAGAGTCAATTATCATGTGGTTTCACTTACTTGTGGAGCATAAGGAATAACACGGAGGACATTGGGAGATGGAGAGGAGAAGGGAGTTGAGGGAAATTGGAAGGGGAGTTGCACCATGAGAGACTATAGACTGTAAAAAAACATTCTGAAGGTTTTGAAGGGGCGGGGTGTGGGAGGTTGCGGGAGCCAGGTGGTGGGTTTTATGGAGGGCACGTATTGCATGGAGCACTGGGTGTGGTGCATAAACAATGAATTCTGTTACACTGAGAATAAATTAAATAAATAAATTTTTAAAAAAGTATATACTTTATGGATATTAATGTGATACATATATTCACATGCTGCAAAGGATGGTGACTTGATGCCTTATTCTCAAAAGTAACATTAGGAAATAACTACAAGGTTGAAGGCACAGGCTATAGGATATGGTTTAGAGTTATTTTCTAATGGCAGGCTTAGAACATTTCCAGAATAAACATATTTTCTAAATCTACTTAACTGGGCTCTGGAGCTCTGGAGTTGTCTTAGTGAAACGGTTTTCTTTTCTTTTCCTTTTTTTTTTTTTTAAAGATTTTATTTATTCATTTGATAGAGATCACAAGTAGGCAGAGAGGCAGAGAGAGACAGAGGAGAAAGCAGGCTGTCCGCAGAGCAGAGAGCCCAATGTGGGGCTCGATCCCACGACCCTGGGATCATGACCCGAGCCGAAGGCAGCAGCTTTAACCCACTGTGCCACCCAGGCACCCCTCTTTTCCTTTTTCTAAAAAATATTTTATTTATTTATTTGACAGAGCCAGAGATCACAAGTAGGCAGAGAGGCATACAGAGAGAGAGGAGGAAGCAAGCTTCCTGCTGAGCAGAGAGCCTGAGGCGGGGCTTGATCCCAGGACTCTGGAATCATGACCTGAGCCCAAGTCAGAGGCTTTAACACACTGAACCACACAGGTGCCCCATGAAACAATTTTCTAAAGAAATGCAAGCATGTTTCCATTTACTGTGTCTTCTTCCACAGCTTATTCTGAATCTTCCCAAGGACAATGGGTCTAGTTTCAAGTGTACTCATAATTTGTAGTCTCTGCCTATTAAGTAAATTCTTAGAAAATCTAATTAGCTTTATTTTTATTCTTTTCAAGTTTCTATTTAAATTCTGGTTAGTTAACATACAGTGTAATATAACAAGGGTACAATATAGTAATTCATCACTTTCATACATCACCCAGTGCTCATCACAACAAATCACTCCTTAATCCTCCTCCCCAATTTGACCAATTCCCCTCTTTAGACTCCAGTATTGTAAATACCAGTTTGTTCTCTATGGTTGATGGCCATTTTCTTGGTTCACATTCCTCTCTTTTTTCACCTTTGTTCATTTGTTTTCTTTCTGAAATTCCACATATGAGGGAAATAATATAGAATATGTCATTCTCTGACTTATTTCACTTAGCATAAAACTCTCTAGCCCATACATGTCATTGCAAATGGAAAGTTCTCTTTATTTTTCTATTCCATCATTCAATGGAATAATACTCCATTACAATATATAATAAAAGTGATATTAAATATACACATACATATGTATGTGTGTGTATATATATGTATGTGTGTATATATGTATATATATGTATGTGTGTATATATATATATATATATATATATATATATATATATATGAGACTGTCTTTTATCATTGGATATTCTTTCTTGCTTTGTTGAAAATTAGTTGACCATAGAGTTGAGGGGCCATTTCTGGGGTCTCTATTCTGTTCCATTGATCTACGTGTCTGTTTTTGTTCCAGTACCATACTGTCTCCATGATTCCAGCTTTGTAATAATGCCTGAAGATCAAAATTATGATGCCTCCAGCCTTGGTTTTCTTTTTTCAAGTTTACTTTGGCAATTAAGTGTTTTTTGTGTTTTCATATAAATTAGTATTATTTATTCTAACTCTGAAAATTGCTGGTTGTGTTTTAATAGGGATTGCATTAAATGTGTAGATCATTTTGCATATTATAGACACTTTAACAATATTTGTTATTTGGATCTATAAGCATGGAATATTTATCCATCTCCTTATTTCCTCTTCACTTACTTGAATAAGCATCCTATAATTTTCAGAGTACAGATCTTTTACCTCTTTATTTCTAAGTATCTTATGGTTTTTTGGTGCACTTGTAAATGAAATTGATCCATTGAGTTCTCTTTTTTGCTGCTTCATTGTTGACATACAGAAATGCAACAGATTTCTTTTTGTCAGTTTTGTATCCTGTGACTTTACTGAATTTGTGTATAGGTTCCAACAATCTTTTGGTGACGTCTCTTGGGTTTTCTTCATATTGTATCCTGTCTTTTACAGAGAGTGAAAGTGATTTTTTTCCTTGCCATTTCAGATGTTTTTTGTTTCTATTTTTTCTTTTATGTTTGATTCATGAGGTTAGGATTTCCAGTACTATTGCTAAGTAACAGTGGTGAGAATGGACGTCACTGCCTTGTTTTTGATTCTAGAGTAAAAGTTCAGATTTTCCCCACTGAGGGTGATATTAGCTGTGTGTCTTTTGTATATAGCCTTTATTTGTAGAGATACATTCCCTGCATCTCTACTTAAAGTTGAGTTTTGTTTTTACTGTTTTTTGTTTTTATCAAGAATGAATGTTGCACTTTGTCAAATGATTTTTCTGCATATATGGAACATATCATATAATTTTATCCTCTCTTGTATCAATGTGGTGTATCACATTGAATTATTTATGAATACTGAACCACACTTGGAGCCCAGGACTAAACCCACGTGATTGTTGTGAATGACTCTTTTAATGGGCTGTTGGACTTGGTTTGTTAGTATTTGGTTAAGAATTTTTGCATCCATGTTTATTGAAATATTTGTCTCTAGTTCTTTTTATAATGGAGTTTTTTCTGGTTTTGGAATCAGGGTAATGCTGGTCTCATAGAATGAGTTTGAAGGATTTCCTTCCATTTTGATTTTTTGGAATAGTTTGATAATAATAGTTATTAACTCTTCTTTAATTGTTTGGTAGAATTCAACTGTGAATCTATATGGCCCTGGACTTTTGTTTGTTGGGAGATTTTTTTTTTTTTATTACTGATTCAGTTTATTTCCTGGTTGTTGGTCTGTTCATGTTTTCTATATATTCCTGTTTTCAATTTTGACTGTTTATATAATTCTAGGAATTTATCCAGTTATTCCTGATTTTTTGGCATATAATTTCTCATAATATTCTGTATTCAGAGAAATACAATCATTTGTATTTCTGTGGTGTTATTTCTCCTCTCATTTGTTATGTTACTTTTTTGGTTACTTTCTTTTTTTGTTTTTGATAACTCTGGCTGATGTTTATCAATTTTATCATTCTCTTCAAAGAACCAATTCTTGATTTCATTGATCTGTTCTAATGTTTATTTTCTGTATCATTTATTTCTGTTCCAATATTTTCCCCCATTTCAGATGGCTTTAGGCTTCATTTGTTTTCCTTTTTTCTCTTTTAGGTGTAAGGTTTGGTAGTTTGACATTTTTCTTGCTTCTTGAGGTTGGTCTGTATTGTTATATACTTCTGTCTTCTGACTGCTTTCATTCCATCCCAAAGAGATTGGACCACTATGTTTTCATTTCAGCTGTTTTTATGTATTTTTAAATTTCTTTAGTTTCCTGGTTGACTCATTCACTCTTTTTTTTTTTCTTCTCCACATATTTATTTATTTATTTATTTATTTATTTATTTATTTATTTAGCTAAGTTAGCCACCATACACTGCATCATTTGTTTTTGATATAGTGTTCAATGATTCATCATCCAGTGCTCATCACAGCACATATCCTCCTTAATACCCATCACATGGCTACTCAATCTCCCCACACCTCCCAAAACTTAGTTTGTTTCCCAGAGTCCATAGTCTTTCATGGTTTGCGTCCCTTTCTGATTTCCCTCCACAATTTCAGTTTCCCCCTCACTTCCTCTACTCTTCTCTATGCTATTCCTTATGTTCCACAAATAAGTAAAACCATATGATAATTGTCTTTCTCTGCTTGATTTATTTCACTTAGCATAATCCCCTCCAGTTCCATCCATGTTGATGCAAAAGTTGGGCAGTCATCCTTTCTGATGGCTATACAATATTCCATTGTATATATGGAACATTTATTTATGCATTCATTTGTTGAAGGGCATCTCAGCTATTTCCACAGTTTGGCCATTGTGGCCATTGTTACTATGAACATTGGGGTGCATGCACTCCTTCTTTTCACTACATTTGTATCTTTGGGATAAATAGCTAGGAGTGCAACTGCTGAGTCATAGAGTAACTTTATTTTTAATGTCTTGAGGAACCTCCATACTGTTTTCCAGTGTGGTTATACCAGCTCGCATTCCCACTGACAGTGAGGAGGTTTCCCCTTTCTCAGTCCACATCCCTGCCCACGTTTGTTGTTTTCTTTCTTATTTTTGCCATTCTAAGTGGTGTAAGCTGTATCTCATTGTGGTTTTGATTTGAATTTCCCTGATGGTTAATGATGATGGACATTTTTTCATGTGTCTGTTAGCCACTTGTATGTCTTTTTTGGAGAATTGTCTGTTCATGTCTTCTACCCATTGTTTACATGATTACCTGCTTTTTCAGTGTTGAGTTTGAGGAGTTCTTCATTGATCTTGGATACCAGGCCTTTATCTGTGGTGTCATTTGTGAATGTCTTCTCTCATTTGGTGGGTTGATTCTTAGATTTTTTGACTGTTTCCTTTTTTGAGGAAAATATTTTTATCTTCATGAAGTCCAAAAGTTATTTTTTGTTTTTCTTTGCCTTGCCTTTGGAGACTTGTCTTAAAGAATTTGCTGTGGCCAATGTCGATGAGGTTACTGTTTATGTTCTCCTCTAGGATTTTGATGGATTCCTGTCTCACATTGACGTCTTCCATCAGTTTAGAGTTTATCTTTGTATGGTGTAAGAGAACAGTCTAGTTTCATTCTTCTGTATATAGTTGTCCAATTTTCTCAGCAACATTTATTGAAGAGACTTCCCCCCATTGGACATTTTTTTATTAATTCCTGTTATTGTCAAAGATTACTTGACCATAGAGTTGAAGGTCCATTTCTGGAGTCTCATTTCTGTTGCTTTGATCTATGTGTATGTTTTTGTGTGAATACCATGCTGCCTTGGTATTCACTGCTTTGTAATATAGATTGAACTCAAGACCCATTCATTCCTTAGTGGCATGTTGTTTAACCTCCAGGTATTTGTGCTCTTTTTTTTTTTTTTTTTTTTCTTATGGCTGACTTCAAGTTTTATAGTTTTGAGGTCAGAAAGTATGCAAGGCATTACTGAAATTATTTTGTACTTGTTGAGGCCTGATTTTCTGATTTGTGACTCAGGATATGATCTATTCTGGCTAATACCCAATGTGCTCTTGAAAAGAATATACATTCTAATGTTTTAGGATGAAATATTCTAAATGTATCTATTAACTCCATTTGGTCCAGTGTGTCATTCAAAGCCATTGTTTCCTTATTGATTTTCTGTTTAGACGGTCTGTCCATTGATGAGTTGTGCATGGAATTCTCCTACTATTATTGCTTTATTATCAATGAGTCCCTTTACATTTGTTATTAATTGATTCATATATTTTGATGCTTTCCAGTTGGGGTCATAAATATTTTTAATTGTTAGATCTTCTTGTGCAATGGTAGACACCTTTATTATGATATATTGCCCTTCTCCATATTTCTTATAGTGTTTGTACCAAAATCTAGTTTGTCTGACACAAGTATTCCTCCTGGGGTTTCTTTTGGTGTTCTTTTGCTTGATAGATATTTCTCCATCATCTTACTTTCAACCTGCTGGTGACTTTAGGTCTAAAAATGAATGTCTTGAGTAAGCATACAGATGAATCTTGTGTGTGTGTGTATGTCTATTTCCTCTGTTCTTACACCATGTCTTTTCATGTATTACATTCAAATTATTGATAAATAACTATTCAGTGTCACTTTATTACTTGATTGTCTTAGTTTCTGGAAATTATCTCTGTTCCTTTCTAGTCTTTATGACTTTTGGCTTTTCCTTCCCGTTCAAAGTGTTCCCTTTCATATTTCTTGCTGGGCTAGTTTAGTGGTCACAGATTCCTTCAGTTTTTGTTTGTGTGGTAAATTATTTATCTCTCCATTTGTTGTGAATGATAGCCTTGCTGAATAGAATATACTTGGCTGCAATTTTTTCCCTATTCAATGTGTTGAATACATCATGAATCTCCCTTCTGGCTTGCCATATTTTTATTGAGAGATCTGCAGATAACCTTATTCATCTTCCCTTAAAAAAATAGGGACTTCCTTTGACTTGTCACACTTAAGATTTTTCTTAATCACTGTATATATATATATTTTTATATATTCAAATATAATTACAATATGGCTCAGTGTTGGCCTTTTTTTACGTCAGTTTTCTGTGCCTTCTGGATTTGGACATCTGTTTCCTTCCCCACTTTAAGAAATTTTCAGCAATTATTTCCTCAAATAAACTTTCTGCACTCTTTTCCCTCTTCTCCTCTGGAACTCTTACAGTGCAAATATATTGTTGCATTAGATGGAGTCACTGAATTCTCTAAGTCTACTCTCATGATCCATCATTGTTCTTTCTCCTTTTTTTCAGCTTCATTATTTTCCATAATTCTAGTGTTTGAATCAATTATTCATTCCTCTGTTTCTTCCATCCTATTTTCATTATATCCAGTTGGTTTCATATTTCATTTATTGTATTTATCATTTCTGTCTGTTTTTAAGCTCCTTTATCTCTGTGGTAAGTGTCTCCCTGATGTCTCTCATACTCTTCTCACAACTGGTTTTCTTATGATTTTGTTTTAAGTTCTCCATAAGGCATATTGTTTATATCTATTTCATTGATCCCTGACTGTGAATGTTTCTTGACCTTTCTTTTGGGATGAATTGCTTCATATTGCCATTTTTTCTAAGTCTCTGTATTCTGTGTGTGTGTGTGTGTGTGTGTGTGTGTGTGTTTTACAAGCATTTCATCTTTATTTTTTTGTTTGTTTTCTTTAATTTTTTATTATTAAATTTACTTTTTTTATTTAAACATATAATGTAACCCCACCCCCCTCTCCCACCCTCCTCTCCCCAACCCCCCTCAGTTTGTTTTATGACATTAAGAGTCTCTTTTGGTTTGCCTTCCTCCCAATCCCATCTTGTTTCATTTATTCTTTTCCTTTAGCCCCCACCCCCATTGCATCTCTACTTCCTCATATCAGGGAGATCATGTGATAGTTGTCTTTCTCCAGTTGACTTATTTTGCTAAGCATAATACCCTCTAGTTCCATCCATGCCATCGCAAATGGTAAGATTTCATTTCTTTTGATGGCTGCATAATATTCCATTGTATATATATACCACTTCTTATTTATCCATTCATCTGTTGATGGACATATAGCTTCTTTCCATAACTTGGCTATTGTGGGCATTGCTGCTATAAACGTTCGGGTACACCTGCCCCTTCGGATCACTATGTTTGTATCTTTAGGATAAATACCCAGTAGTGCAATTGCTGGGTCATAAGGTAGCTCTATTTTCAATTTTTTGAGGAACCTCCATGCTGTTTTCCAGAGTGGTTGCACCAGCTTGCATTCCCACCAACAGTGTAGGAGGGTTCCCCTTTCTCCACATCCTCGCCAGCATCTGTCATTTCCTGACTTGTTCATTTTAGCCATTCTGACTGGTGTGAGGTGGTATCTCATTGTGGTTTTGATTTGTATTTCCCTGATGCCCAGTGATGTGGAGCACTTTTTCATGTGTCTGTTGGCCATCTGGATGTCTTCTTTGCAGAAATGTCTGTTCATGTCCTCTGCCCATTTCTTGATTGGATTATTTGTTCTTTGGGTGTTGAGTTTGCTAAGCTCTTTATAGATTTTGGATGCTAGCCCTTTAATCGTGGAGGGGGAGGGGTAAAAAGAAGTTCAGAAAAGAAAAAAAAATAAAAAAGAGAACACAAATAAAGAAAAATATATTAAAAAAGTAAATATATATATATATGTGTGTTAGACTGGTGAGTATAACAGGGTTACCCACTTAATTTTGGGAGTATTTTGGTCTCTTAGAAGAAACTACCTCACAAAAATTTAAAGAATTCAAAACATATATAAGGGTAAACACAATGAAGGGATGGAATTTGACTACAAAGATTAAAGAAAAAAACTTTTTTTTTTTTTCTAACAAAGGAGTTGATAAGGTAAGTTGGTAGGGAGAATAAAAAAAAAAAAAAAAAAAGTGGAGAGAACTTCCTTGGGCTGGAGACTAGATCAAGCCCGGTACTAGATTTGGGGTGTATTTTGATCTATTAGAAGAAGTTGTACCCGAAATTTTTAAGAGGAAAAAAAAAACCCTATGTGTATACAAAGATTAAGGTTAGATTCAGTGAAGGATAAGATATGACTATAATAATAAAGGTTCAAAAAAGATTTTTTTAAGAAAGTTATTAAGATAAACTAGTTAAAAAAACAGTAAAAGAGGAAAGGGTAAAAGTTAAAAAAATTAGCAGAAAAGAAAAAAAAAATAAAAAATTAATTAACTTTGCAAGACTAAAGATTCATGGGGAGAAAGCCAAGAATGCCATGCTTTGCTTTCTCCTCCTCTGGAATTCTGCTGTTCTCCTTTGTTAAGTGAACTTGGTCTTGGCTGGATTTCTTGTTGATCTTCTGGGTGAGGGGCCTGTTGTGATTTTCAAGTGTCTCTGCCCCAGGCGGAATTGCACCACCCTTACCAGGGGCCGGGCTAAGTAATCCTCTCAGTTTCGCTTTCTGGGGTTTTTGTTTCCTGAATGCTTTCCATAGAGTTCCAGAGGACGGGAATGAAAATGGCAGCCTCCAAATCTCCAGCTCGGAGGAGCGAGAGCTCAGGGCCTCAGTCTTCAGTTCGCCTTCAGAGAAAAGCGCTTAATAACCCCCCTCTCCCCAGCCTCCAGCCGCGCTTTGAGAAAAATGTGCACAATCAGGCCCATTTCACTGGCCTCTAGCTGCACTCCGAGGTCACCCAACCTGTGACCAAGCATCTCTATCTCTGGCACAGTGTCCCACCTGGAGTCTCCGAACCCCACAGATCTCTGGGCTCTCCCAGGTCAGAGTCTCCCCAGATCTTGGGGGACCCCATGCACAGAGCACCAGCCCATGTCACAGATTATGGTTCATGGTAACTCCGAGTTGAGAGCTCACTCCTCAGTTCTGTCTCCACAGCCAGCTTCCCTGCTCTAATACATGTGAGCTCTGCGACACGCAGACACCCCTGATCCTTCTGTGACCCCGCGGGACCTGAGTCCACGCTGTCCCCGAGAGGTTTTCACCCCAGTTTAGCCTCTGGCGTGATGTCCCTCCATGGAGCAGACTTTTAAAAGTCCTTATTTTGTGCTCTGTTGTTCCGCTGCTTGCTGGGAGCCAGCCCCTCCCCCTGGGGTCTATCTTCCCATCACATTGGAATGGCTTCTCTGTTGGTCCTACCTTTTAGAAAGTGGTCGATTTTCTGTTTCTAGAATTGTTGCTCTTCTTCTCTTCGATCTCCTGTTGGATTTGTAGGTGTTCGGAATGGTTTGATAGGCTATCTAGCTGATCTCCTGCTACCTGATATTGTCTCAGCCTGCTACTTCTCTTCCATCTTTCCACCTCCCCTTAATTTATTTTTTTATTTAAACATATAATGTAACCCCACCACCCGCTCCCAACCCCCCACCCCTGTCAGTTTGTTTTATGACATTAAGAGTCTCTTTTGGTTTGTCTCCCTCCCAATCCCATATTGTTTCATTTTTTCTTTTCCTACCCCCTTAGCCCCCACCCCCATTGCATCTCCACTTCCTCATATCAGGGAGATCATATGATAGTTGTCTTTCTCCAGTTGACTTATTTTGCAGTTCTACAGGAAATATTGAAAGGGGTCCTCTAAGCAAAGAGAGACCCTAAAAGTATTATCAGAAAGGAACAGAGACAATATACAGTAACAATCACCTTACAGGTGATACAATAGTACTAAATCCATATCTCTCAATAGTTACCCTGAACGTAAATGGGCTGAATGCCCTAATCAAAAGACACAGGGTTTTAGAATGGATAAAAAACAAAACCCATCCATATGCTGCCTACAAGGAACTAGAGGGTATTATTCTGTGTGTTTTAAAAAAGCCTATTGTGCTTCCTGCTTTTGAGGGTAATGGCTGCGTGAAGATGTTTTACAATGTCCAGTGCCTTACACTTCAGTGAGTGTCTCTGGTGTGTGTAGCTGGCACTCTGCCTCTATGTTTTGGTTGCTCTACCCCTCAGGTCAATCATTTACAGTGGTTGCCTGCAGTGAGGAGTGTTTTGACATTGGCCAAAATGTGGTGGGTTTTAACTAGGTATGCTTCTGGTCTGCTTGGTAAATTAGATCTGCTACTTCCACTAGAACTCAAGATTTTCAGAACTCTTTGTCATCTAGTGAATGAGGGTCTTTGTGCTGGTCTTCTTGGGAAGAGTTCCACTGCTCTTGTCCTTAGATACATTTACTCAAGAAATGTGGTACCAGCAGATTGCAGGGTGGAGGGTGGAACCTGCTGTAAGCAGGATATGCAGGCAGTGTTGGTGCTGTGCTGATTAAGGAAGTTGAGGGTAACTGGAGGAAAATTGCACCAGCCATCTCCTTTTTTTTCCCCAGAAAGGGGAATCCACACTTGCTGCTCTCTGGACAGTACTCCCAGAAGCACACATAATTTCTCCTCATGCACTCTAGTCATTTTTCAGAGCACTGTTTTCACATTATAAGCCTCCGTGTTTCTTGCCTGTGTAGAGCAGCATGGTACTTTGGGCTCTATCACAGCTAAGCTTGCTGATTTTTGAAACTCCAAATTTAGTGGTGTGCTATTCCACAGACATGAGCTGCTCTTCTGGGGTAAGGCCTTACTGCACTCGTACTAATGCATATTTGACCCAGAGGGGCAGTTTCACCAGAGCACAGGGCAATGGGGTTTGGAATAAAGCAGGTTGAACAGCCAGTATTCAGGATAGCAGACCTCAGCAGGTGTCTCTGTCCTTATGCTCAGGGACTGGAAGGATAGCAGACCTCAGCAGGTGTCTCTGTCCTTATGCTCAGGGACGGGGAAGGGAAATGTCACCTGCCAAGTTTTCTTCTTCTTTTTTAATGATTTTATTTGGTTATGAGAGAGAGAGAGAGAGAGAGAGAGAGAGAGAGAGAGAGAGAGAGAAGAGGGAAAGTGAGAGTGAGAAGCAGATTCCCTACTAGGCAGAGAGCCTACGAAGAACTTGATCCCAGGAACCTGGGATCATGATCCCAGTCAAAGACAATTGCTTAATCAACTGAACCACCTAGATGCTGGCCTGCCAATTCTTCTTTCCTCTGAGAGGCAATTTTTCTTTCACAGCTGTGCTCCAAGAACAGCCTTTCCCTGGGCACCTTATTTGATCCTCAGATTTTGCCTTCTGCCCTGGGGTTGCATGTCTTCCTTATCTACTCAAGTCTAAGCAGTGCCTTCATTTCTCTAATCCAGCCAAGCAAGGGGCCTCTAAACCTCTAATCTTTTTTTTTTCCTTATTTTTTATTGTGCTATGTTAATCATCCTAAAATACATCATTAGTTTTTGATGCAATGTTCCAAGATTCATTGTTTATGTACAACACCCAGTGCTCCTGCAATAAACCTCTAGTCTTTGAGCCCTGCTGGTTGAAAATCTCATGGAAATCAAACCCTCCCATCTTCCTAGCCAATGGCTTTGGGGAAGTGTTCTCTTTGTGCATATCCTTGTGTACTCCACTCACTCTCACCTTTCTCTATGACCAGGGATCCCTCCCCTCTTCAGGACCCATTTACCCCCCACCCCCCAAAAAATCCCACATCTCCATACTTCCTCTCTTCCTCAGTATTGCAGTGGTGCAGTCCTCAGGTCAATTTGCTAGGTATTCATAATGACTCAATAGTTTTCTAGCTGTGTTCCAGTGTCCAAAAAAAAAAAAAAAAAAAAAAAAAGCCCAAGGTCCTCCTACTCCACCACCATCTTAGCCTCCACAGGACTTTGCTTTAAAGTCTAGTTTGTATGATATAAGTATTGCTATTCTGGCTTTACTTTGACATCTATTTGCATGGTAATTTTTTCCCATCCCCTCACTTTTAATCTGAAGGCACCCTATAAGTCTGAAGGGAGTCTCTTGGAAGCAGCATATAGATGGGTCTTGTCTTTTCTTTTTTTTCAATTCTGACACCATATGTCTTTTCTTTGGAGTGTTTAGTCCATTTATATATGAAATGATTATTGGTAGATACATATTTTTGCCATTTTATTTCTTACTCAGTCACTGTTTCTGAATATTTTCTCTGATAACATCTTGTCTTTGTCACTTTCGGTCTCTCCTTTCATCTCAAGGAGCCCATTTAATATTTTCTTCAGGGCTGGTTAGTTGTTCACAAATTCCTTTAGTCTTTGTTTATATGCCAAACCCTTTATCTCTCTTTCTATTCTGAATGAGAGCTTTGATGGAGAGAGTTATTCTTGACTGCATATTTATCTGGCTCTTCAAATACACCATGTCACTCCTTCTGTTTTTCCAAGCAACTGTTGAGAAATCTCCAGATAGCATTATGGGTCTTATCATCTAAGTTAAGGATTTTTTTGTTGTTGTTGCTTTCCTGCTTTTAAGTTTTTTTTTTCTTTTTTTCTTTACCACTGTGTTTCAAACATTTCATTACAACAAATCTTGGTGGTGGCCTGCTTTTGTTGATTTTGATGGAAGTTCTCTGTGTCTCTTGGATCTGGATGTCTGTTCCTTTCCTCAGATTAGAGAGTTTTACATCTATTATTTCATCAAATATACCTCCTGACCCCTTCTATCTCTCTTCTAGGACTGCTCTAATATGAATATTATTATTTTTGAGTCACTGAGTTCCCTAAGTCTATTCTCATTTTACATAATTTTTATCCCTTCATTTTGCTTCATTATTTTCCATTATTTTGTCTTTGATACCAATAATTCATTCCTCTGGTTCTTCCAGCCTCCTGTGCATTGCATCAAGCCTGCTTCTAATTTCATTTATTGCATTCTTAATTCCTGATTGATATCTTTTTTTAACTCATTTATTTCTGTGGTATAGGTCTTCTTTATGTCTTATATTCTTCTATTCTTTTCTCAAGCCGAGGGAGTATCTTTATGATTGTTGCTTTAAGCTTTCCTTCAGGTATCTTATCAGTTTCACGGAGCTCTCTGAGCATTGCCTTACCTTGTTCTTTCATTTGGGATGAATTCCTCCATCTTGTCATTTTGTCTAATTCTCTCCCTTCTTTATTGGGTTAGAAAAGTAGTTGTGTTTCCTGCATTGAAAGTAATGGCACTATGAAGAAGAGGTTATGTAGTGTGTAGGGCCTGATGCTTCAGGGAGTTTCTCTGCTGTGTGCAGCATACCCTCTGATGTTATGTTTTGGCTGCTCTGTCATTCAGGCTCATCTTATCAGAGGCTCTCCTTGCCTACTGTGGGCAGAGTTTGGCTCTTTACCAGAATGTGGTACATTTTAATCAGGCATGCTCTGGTCTGCTTTGAAATAAGACTTGGTACTACTTCCTTGTGAACTGAGGCACTGCAGAGCTCTCTGACTGGGAGATGTGGTATAGGCAGCAGTCTGTGCTGGTTCTCTTGCGGAGAGACCCACTGCACTGCAACTGAGGCATGTTTGACTGAGAAGGGCAGTCCTGCCACAACACAAGTATATGGGACTTGATGTAACTAAGTGAGACAACCAAAATAGGTTTTGTGCTGCTTCACCAGGTGCTTCTGTGTTTATACTGAGGGGAAGGAGAGGGAAATGGAGCCCACTAGCTCTTTTGTTTCCAAAAACGTGCCTCCTTGAATGCTGCCCTTAGGGAGACATTCCAAGAAGTGTACATTATCATCTCACTTTTCCCCCTAGACACTCTTCAAATTGCTATGTCCATGCTTTCTGTCCACAGGATATTTGCCTGCCTTCTCTCCAGGACTAATGCAGCACTCTGGCTCTATCCCAGTCAAGCCTGCCTACAGTTAAAACTCCAGGCTGGTGGTACAAACTCAAGAAAGTCAGCCCCTCTCATTTTCCAAGCCTATGGCTTTGGGGAAACTGTTTTTCTTGCATGTTCCCTGCTCTCTATCACCCTTCTCTGTAACCATGAATCCATACCCTCTGGTGTACCCATGATCCCTTTCTCCCCTAAAGCATGCCTCTGTGCTTCTGACCTTCTTTAATGTAGTCTCTTATCTCCCTTTAATTTTGGAGTTCCTTTGGTGTGTCTTCTGGTGTACTTCTGGGTTGTTTAGGATAATTTGATGGTCACCTAGTTTTGTTTGTGAATGAGATGAGCCTAGATCCTGGGACTTTGCCACCATCTTCCTCTTTCTCACTCTTTATTATTGTTGTTGTTCTTGTTGTAATTGTTGTGTTTGTAATTGTTAACTTGCTTAGTTTTATTACTTATATCAGGCTGTTTAGAGTTTATTTATTTATTTATTTATTTATGGTTTAATTTAGGAAGATTGCTAATTTCTAGTACTTTATTTCTTCCAGGTTGTCCAGTTTAACATAGGATTTTTCTTTTTTTAATTAATTTAATTTTATTTTTTCAGTGCTCTGAGATTCATTGTTTATGCACCACACCCAATGTCCCATGCAATGCGTGCCCTCCTTAATACCCACTTCCAGGCCAACCCATCCCTCACCCACCTGCCCTCCAAAACCCTGTGTTAGAGTCCACGGTCTCTTGTGGTTTGTCCCCCTCTCTGATTTAGCACAATTTACTTTTCCTTTCCTTCTCTTAATGTCCTCCATGTTATTTTTCATAGTCTTATTTTTTTTAAATTTAAGTTCAATTAGCCAACATATAGTACATCATTACTTTCAGATGTAGTTCAATAATTCATCAGTTGTGTATAACACTCAGTGCCTATCACCTCACATGCCCTCCTTAATTACCAACACCCGATTACATCCCCCCACCTTTCCAAAACCCATCCTCCCTTTCCAAAACCCTCAATGTTTTTCCTATATTGAGTGTCTCATGCTTTTTATCCCTCTCTGATTAAGTTTTCCCTCACTTCCCCTGTCATGATCCTGTGTGCTGTTTCTTATATTCCACATATGAGTGAAATTGTGGTATTATTTTTCATGCTTTTATATCTATGATGCCAATGGTTACTTTCCCTCTCTTGTTTCTGGCTTTTTTTAGGTGGATCTTTTCTAGTTTTTTCTTGATGAATCTGATTAAGGATTTGTCAATTTTGTTTATGTTTCCAAATAACCAGCTTCTGGTTTCTTGAACTTCTCTGTTGGTTTTCTTTCTTTCTTTTTTTTTTTTTTTTTTTTTTTGATTTCTGTAATTTTTTTCCATTCTGATCTTTAGTATTTCCTTCATTTTATTCATCCCGGGCTACTTTTTTTTCTTTTCTTGTTTATTTAAGTGTAAGCCTAGATTGTTTATATGAGTATTTTCTTGTTTTGGCCTTCATTGCTATATGGTTCCCTTTTAGAACTGCTTTTGTTGTGTTCCATAGATTTTGGACCATTGTGTTTTCATTTTCTTCTGTATCTATCTGTCATGTATCACCTATCTATCTATCTATCATCTATCTATCTATCATCCATCATCTGGCTATCTATCACATATCTTAAAATTATTTGATCTATCATCTATCTATATCTATCATCTATTATCTTTCATCTATCTGTCCATCATCTGTCATCAATCTATCTATCTACCTATCTATCTATCATCTATCTTAAAATTATTTTCTGATTGCTTCTTTGAGTCACATGTTGTTTAATCTCCATGTGTTTGTATATTTTCCACTATTCTTTCTTGTGACTTATTTCCAGCTTCCTACCATTATGATCAGAAGACATATATGGTATGATTTCAGTCTATATAAATTTATTGATGTTTGTTTTTTGCCTAATGCATGATCTGTTCCAGAGAATATCCATGTACACTTGAAAGAACGTGTATTCTGTTGTTTTTGAATGGAATATCCAGTGTATATTTGTTATATCTTTCTGGTGCAATGTGTCATTCAGACACTGTTCCTTATTGATTTTCTGCCTGGATGATTTACCCATTGATGTAAGTGTATGCTCCCTGCTATTATTGCATCACCATCGATTTCTCTAATTATGTCTCTTTTTGCTTGCTTTACATTTTTAGGTATCCCAGTGCTGGATGCCTAGATATTTCTATTGCTATATCTTTGTGTTGGATTGATCCCTTTCACTATGTAATATTTCTTTGTCTCTTGTTATAGTATTTGTTTTAAAGTCTTTCTTTTTTTCCCCTGATGCAAGCATTGAAACCTCATTTTTTTTTCCCCTCTCTTCTATTTGCATGGTGTATATTTTTCCAGCTCTCCAATTTCATTATGTCTGTTCTGTGCCGTTTGGTCTAATGTGCATCTTTCATTGGAAGCATTGGAATGGGACTTGTTTTTATATCTATTCTATGTGTTTTGATTGGAACATTTAGACTTTTTATGCTTAATGTAATTGTTGATAGGTATGCACTTATTGTCATTACAAATATTTTCTGGTTGTTTTCGTAGATTTTTGTTCCTTTCTTCTGCTTTTTCTGTCTTTCTTTGTGATCAATGAGTTTCTATATTGTAAGGTTTTGACATCCTTTATATTTATTATTATTTTTTGTATATCTGTTATAGGTTTTGGGTTTATTGTTACCATTACCATGATATATATGAGGAAAGAGCAGTCAATGTAATTTTCATGGTCCTTTAAGTTTAATCATATTCTTTAAAGAATGAAAAACAAAAACTTCCCTTTTCTTTTTTCTTCCCTTTTTTTCTTACCCGCCATTTGTTTTTACTCCCTCCTAACCTTTTATGTAAGAGCTGTTGCATACTATATTTTAAAGGATATTCTTATGTCTAATTATAGCCATAGGTTTTCCACTTTTTTTCACTTCAATTTTCTTAACTTAAATTCAATTAGCCAACATATAGTACATCATTAGTTTCAGATATACTGTTTAATAATTCATTAGCTGTATATGTACCCAGCATTCATCATATAATGTGCTCTTCTTTAATGTCAATCACCCAGTTTTCCAATACCTTTGCCCTCCTTCCTTTCCTAAACCCTCAGCTTGTTTCTGGAGACAAGAGTGTCTCTTCATTTGTCTCCCTTTCTGATTTCTTACTATTCAGTTTTCCCTCCCTTCTTGTGGGAGGGAAATGGTCCTCCACACTATTCCTTATGTCCCACCTATGAGTGAAACCATTATTATTGCCTTTCTCTGCTTGATTTACTTCACTTAGTATAAGTGGGCTCTCCAGTTCCATCCATGTCAGTGCAAATTGTAAGTATTCATCCTTTCTGATGGCTGAGAAATATTCCATTATATGTATGAAACACTTCTTCTTTATCCATTCATCTGTTGAAGGGTATCTTGACTCCTTCCAGTTAGTTATTATGAACATTGCTGTTATGAACCTTGGGGTACATGTGCACATTATTTCACTACATCTCTATCTTTGGGGTAAGTACTTAATAGTGCGATTTCTGGGTAATAGAACAGCTCTATTTTTTGCATCTGGAGGAACCTCCATACTGCTTGCCAGAGTGACTGTACAGATTGAATTCCCACCAAGAGTGTAAGAAGGTTCTACTTTCTCCACATCCTCACCAACATTTGCTGTTCCCTGTCTTGTTAATTTTAGCCATTGTAACTGGTGTAAGGTGGTATCTCATTGTGGTTTTGATCTGAATTTCCCTGATGCCTAGTGATGCTGTGCATTTTTTCATGAGTCTGTTGGCCATTTTTATGTCTTCTTTGGATAATTGTTTATTAATGTCTTCTGCCCACTTCTTGACTTCATTCTTTGTTTTTTGGATATTAAGTTTAGGAAATTATTTATAGATCTTGGATATCAGCCCTTTATTTTTAATCTCATTTTCAAATATCTTCTGCCTTTTAGTTTTGTTGGCTGTTTCCTTTGCTGTGCAAATCTTTTTATCTTGATGAAGTCCCAAAAGTTCATTTCCACTTTTGTTTCCATTGTCTTTAGAGATATGTCTTGCATGAATTTAGTTTGGCCAAGGTGGAATATTTTACTGCCTTTGTACTCCTCTAGAATTTTGATGGATTCCTATCTCACACTGAGGTCTTTCATTCACTGTGAGTTTATATTTGTGTATGTTTTAAGAGACTTTCACTCCTCTGCATGTGGCTGTCCAATTTTCCCAATACCATTTGTGGAAGAGACTCTTTTTTCCAGTGAAAAATCCTTCCTGATTTGTCAATTAATTGACCACAAAGTTGAGGGTCCACTTCAGGCTCTCTATTGTGTTACATTGTCCTATGTGTCTGTTTGTGTGCCAGTACTAAATTGTCTTGACAATCATAACTCTGTAATATCAGGCACTGTGTTGCCACCAGTTTTGGTTTTCTTTTTCAACATTCCCCTGGCCATTCAGGGTCTTTTTCTGGTTCCATACACATTTTAAGATTGTTTGTTCCACTTCTGTGAAAAATATCAGTGGTATTTTGACAGGGATTGTTTTGAATGTGTAGATTGTTCTGGGAAGCATAGACATTTTAACAATGTTTATTCTTCTAATCCATGACCATGGAAAGTTTTTTCATCTCTTTGTGTCTTCCTCAGTTTCTTTCATAAGTGTTCTCTAGTTCTTAGAGCGCAGCTCTTTACTTCATTGGTTAGGTTTTTTTCCCAGGTATCTTATGGTTGTTGCAATTGTAAATCAGATCAACACCTTTCTTTCTCTTTCTTTAGTCATAATGTTAGTGTATAGAAGTCCAACTGATTTCTGTGCATTGATTTTGTATCCTGCCATATTCGTGAATTATTGTATGAGTTCTAGAATTTTTTTTTGTGGAAACTTTTGGGTTTTCCATATTAAGTATTATGTCATCTCTGAATAGAGAGAGCTTGACTTCTTTGCCAATTCAAATGACATTCATTTATTTTTGTTTTCTGCTGAGGCTAGGAATTCTAATACTATGTTGAACAATAGCAGTGAGTGGGGATCCCTGTCATGTTCGTGACCTTAAGGGAAAGGCTCTAAGCTTTTCCACACTGAGAATACCTCAGTGAGATATTGGGTATAGCCATTTCATAGATCCCTTTTAGGACATTGAAATGTGTTCCCTCTGCTCCTATATTCTGAAGTGTCAATCAAGAAAGGATGCTATATTTTGTCAAATGTGTTTTCTGCATCAGTTGAGAGGATCAAGTGGTTCTTGTCCTTTCTTTTAGTAATGTGATGTATCACATTGATTGATTTGTAAATGTTAAACCACACTTACAACCCAGGAGTAAATCCCACTTTCTTTTGGTGAATAACCCTCCTAACATTCTGTTGGATCCTATGGCTAGGATCTTGTTAATTATTTTGGCACCCAGGTTCATCAGGAATTTTGGTCTCTAATTCTCCTTTTTGATGGGGTCTTTGTCTGACTTTGTGATCAAAATAATTCTGGCCTCATAGAAGGATCTTTTTTAAAGATTATATTTATTTATTTGACACACAGAAAGAGAGAGATCACAAGTAAGCAGAGAGGCAGGCAGAGAGAGAAGGGGAAGTAGGCTCCCCACTGAGCAGGGAGCCCAATGTGGGGCTCTATCCCAGGACCCTGAGATCATGACCTGAGCCAAAGGCAGAGGCTTAACCGACTGAGTCACCCAGGTGTCCCTCATAGACAGATTTTGGAAGTTTCCTTTCTGTTTCTATTTTTTGAAAAGCTTCTGTAGAATCAGTATCACTTCTTCTTTAAATGCTTGGTTGAACTCCCCTGGGGAGCCAGCTATCCATGGACTCTCATTTTTGGGGAGGTTTTTGATTATTGCTTCTATTTCCTTGCTGGTTATTTGTCTATTCAGATGGTCTCTTTCTTCCTGTTTAAGTTTTGGTAGTTTATAACTTTCTAGGAATGGATCCTTTTTCTTCCAGAATGCCTAAATTGTTGGCATATAGTTGCTCATAATATGTTCTTAAAATTATTTACATTGCATTATTGTTTGTTGTGATCTCTCCTCATTCATGATTTTATTAATGTGGGCCCTTTCATTTTTCTTTTGGAAAAATCTGGCCAGATGTTTATTGATCTTATTAGTTCTCTCAATGAACCAGCTTCTAGTTTTAGTGATCCATTTTACTGTAATATGGTTTCTGTTTCATTGATTTCAGCTATAACCTTTATTTGTCTCTTCTGATTTGTTGAGGCTTTATTTGCTGTTCTTTCTCCAGGTCCTTCAGATTTAAGTGTAGCTTGTGCATTTGGATTTTTCTATTTTATTTATTTTTTAAAGATTTTATTTATTTATTTAACAGAGGTCACAAGTACACAGAGAGGCAGGCAGAGAGAGATGGAGGAAAGCAGGCTCCCTGCTGAGCAGAGAGCCTGATGTGGGGCTCAATCCCAGGACCCTGGGATCATGACCTGAGCTGAAGGCAGAGGTTTAACCCACTGAGCCAGCCACCCAGGCACCCCTGGATTTTTTCTATTTTTCTATTATTAAAATGTACTTCCCTCTTAGAAAAGCCTTTGTTGTATCCCATAGCTTTTGAACTGTGTTTTCATTCTCAATAGTTTCCATGATTAAAAAAAAAAATGTCATTAATTTTCTGGTTGATCCATTCATTCTATAGCAGAATACTCATTAACCTCCAAGTGTTTGATTTCCTTCCAAATTTCCTCTTGTGATTGAGTTCAAGTTTCAAAGCATTGTGTCCTGAAAATATACCAGCAATAATCTCAATCTTTTGGTATCAGTTAAGACTTAATTTGTAACCCACTATGTGATCTAGTCTGGAGAAACTTCCCTGTACAGTTGAAAAGAATGAGTATTCTGTTGACTTAGGATGGAATGTTGCATATATATATTTATCTTTCTTTCCATTCTAAATCACCTCACGGGATAAAGAATCATTGGCAGCTTGTTCTTTTCATTTAATACCCTGAATATATTTTGCCCGTTATGGCTTGCCAGTTTTCTTTAAATAGGTCTGATGCTATTCTGATGTTTCTCCCTCTGTACATAAGAAACCTCCTGTCAAAAACAGCTTTCACTATTGTTTCTTTTTCTCTAAAATTTGCAAACTTCACTATTATATTTTGGGATGTTGATCTATTTTTATTGATTTTGGGAGCAGTCCTTGCTGCCTCTTAGACATGAATGCTTGTTTCCTCCCCCAGTTTAGGGACGTTCTTGACTATAATTTGCTCAAATCTATCTTCTGTTCCTCTTACCTCCCCTTCAGAAACCTCAATATCTTTGACATTTTTTTTTTTTCTTTTCAGGGCATCATCAAATTCTTGAAGGCTTTATTCATGGGTTATTAGTTGTCTTTCTCTCTTTTCCTCAACATCTTTTCTTTCAATCAGCCTGCCTTTTAAATCACTTTTTCTCTCGTTTGCCTCATTTACCCTAGCTGTTAGCACATTCAATTTAGACTGTATCTCAGTTATAGCATCATTTGGCCTGGTTAGATCTCTTTTCTGCCTTAGTTTCTCCACTCTCTTATTTTTTTTTTTTTTTAGTCCAACTATTGACTTTTTAATTACTATCCTGAATTCCATCTCTGACATCTTGCTTATATCCGTAATGATTATCTCTGTGGCAGAGAACATTGCTTCTGGTTCTTTTCTTTGTTGTTAATTCCCCCTTCTAGTAATTATGCCCAGAGAATAATGGGTGAGTGTGTGAGCAGAATCAAAAATATCAACAACAACAGGAGCAAAATCATCCTAGAGAAATCCAAGGTGATCATAAAGCAAAGTGGAAAAGCAAACAAAAAGCAAAACAGAACAAACAAGAAAAATGGAGAAAAAGAAAGTGTGTGTGTGGGGGGGAGACTATAATCTCTCAAGGTGGACAAAGCAGGGTGATACACTTGTTTCTGAGTTTTGGTCTGTGAGTTAGAAGACACTAACTTCCATAATTACAAAGGAAGCAAAATTTATCTATGTACAAAAATAAAATTGAATAGAGTGTTAAAATGACTAAAATGAAGCCTATATCTATAAAATAGAGATGTAAAAAATAAAAGTTAAAAGGCGACTTAAAAGCAGAAGTTGGTAAAATAAGAAACTAGTTGAAGTGGGAAAAAGGTTAAAAAAATGGAAAATTTATATTGAAAGATACCCCCCCCCCCACACACACACACCACGTTCAATATACTATTCCCCTGGCATTGGAAGTTTAGAGTCTTGGACCCACAAACCAGTTGTCCTCCTGTTCCTCCAGTCAGTCTTCCGGGGGAGGCATCTATTATGCTTCTTCTCTAATGTCTTTGCATGGGCAGAGTTGCCCCGCCCCTTGCCAGGGGTTAGGCCCAGTGTAAGCTAGTTCTCTGTGTGGCCTTTTTTTCCTTGAGGCTTTCTTGGCTTCTTAGAGGAATAGAATAAAAATGGCAATTCTCTGTTATCTGACCCCAGAGCTAAAAGATTGAGGTCCCCTCTCTTCAATAAACCCTATGGGACAAACAGTCTTCACTTTTGTGTTTGCCAAACTCTACAGACTGTTGTGCATGTCCACTGCAATCCTCCCAGGGGAGCCCCAAGGGACCATGTCACTGCCCTTTGTGTGTCCAGGAACTGAGAGTGGTTGCAGGTTTCTGTGTGTACCTGCACCATTGCTTCTAGGGGATGGCTGGTTGTCACCTTACTGTCCTTTCCGGGGCCAGGCCCTGAGAGCTGCCATGGGTATGGCATTTTCCCCTTCTGGGACATTGTAATTGGCCTGCAAGTTCTAGTCCTTTTCTGAGTTCTCTGGCAGAGAGCAGTCACCAGCCTGGCCTGGCTCATGGTTTATGGTGACCCAAGCTGGGAATCCTCTCCTTGACTCACTGACCATAACTAGTTTCCCCACTTCCATGCTGGTTTAGTGGTAATAAACTCATTTATTATTTGTGAAACTATTTATATCTCCTTCATATCTGAACAATAATATTAATGTGTAGCATATATTTGCTTATAAGGTTATTTTTTTTTCTTTAGTACTTTCAATATATCATGTCATTTTCACATGACCTGCAAAGTTTCTACTGAAAGATCAGCTCACCGCCTTATAGGTTTTCTCCTATAGACTCCTTTTTGTTTCTCCCTTACCACTTTAAAAAAGTATCTTTATAACATTTTAGATTTTATTTATTTATTTTTTAAAGATTTTATTTATTTATTTGAGAGAGAGAGAGAGAGAGAATGAAAGAGAGAGAGCATGAGAGGGGAGAGATCAGAGGGAGAAGCAGACACCCCACTGAGCAGGGAGCCTGATGTGGGACTTGATCCTGGGATTCCAGGATCATGACCTGAGCCAAAGACAGTTGCTTAATCAACTGAACCACCCAGGCACCCCCAATATTTTACATTTTAATTATTATGTTTTATAATGTGGATCACCTTGGAGTCATCTAGTTTGGAAGATGCTCTGTGCTTCTTGGAGTTGAATGTCTATTTACTTCCTTAGATTATGTTTTTCCAGATATTAATTCAAATAAGTTTTGTACCCCTTTCTCTCTGTCTTCTTTTGAGATCTCTTTAATGCGGTTGTCTGTTTCCTTAATATTTTCCAAAATATTTCTTTATCTATCCTCATTAAAATTAAAAAGCTTCCCATGTTTCTATGTCGGGGTTAGTGTAGATCATGAAATCGGTCATAATACTTGGCTTGCTAAAATGTAACATGGAGCCCGCTGAGGTCAGGGAAGGTTTTAGAGAATGGCATAGTTCTTTGGAATGCTGAGGTCTGTGGGACCACTCTGCCATTGGAATTCCATGGGGATATGCCTTCCCTGAAGCTTTCTTAGACCAAACAAGCTGCCTGGTTACCTAAGATGTATGCATTGTCCTTTGGCTATGTTTATGAGAACTCATAGAACACACAGATTAGCATACCATGTCTTTCTTGTAAATAGATCCTCCTAGTTCCTGTAAGAGCCTTTATCACATAACACATGTTTCAGAAACAGTGATAAGGATTTGTGATTATCCTGAAGGACTAATAAAAGTGGAGCCAAGAAGAGCAAAGGTCTTCATCTCTGAGCATTGAACCCCTTGCCTTTTCCTCTCTTTCATAGTAAAGTTTGGAGTAATCTTTCATCTATCATTTCATGGATTGCTGGCCATTCCTAGCATTTCCATTGGTCTGTTTTCCAGATCAGTATATTATTTTACATCCTCTAATCTACTGTGTGTTTTTTTTATTTATTTTATTGTATTATCTGATTCTGATTGGTTATTTTTAATATTTTCTCTCTGTTTATTGAAATGCTCACTGAATTCTTATACTCTTATCTTCATTCCAGTTAGTATCTTTATAATCATTACTTTAAATGCTTTACAAAATATGTTGTTTATTCCTGTTTCATTTAGTTTTTTTTTTTTTTTTTCTGACATTTACCCTTAATATTTCTTTAGGAGCATATTCCTCTCTCTCCCCATTTTGCTTCACTTTGTTTCCATGGATTAGGTGGAACAGTTCCTTCCCCTAAGCATTAAGCAGTGGAGTTGTATATACGTCCCCTATGTAGACAGTGTATGCCTGGTGATTTTTCCTGGCTGGGTGGAACCGTGGGTGTTTATAGTAGTTTCTCTTTATTTATTTATTTGAGAGAAAGAGAGATAGAGCACAGGCAGAGGGAGGGGTGGGTGGAGAGGGAAAGGAAGATGCAGACTCACTGCTGAGCACAGACCTGGATGTGGGGCTTGATCCCAGGATGCTGAGATCATGACTTAAGCTGAAGTCAGATATTCAACAGACTGAGCCACCCAGGAGCCCCTGCTAGTTTCCCTTTTATACTGTGGCTTTTTTAACAGTTAGAAGATAATTAATAATAATAATAATAATAATAATAATAATATAGTAAGAAAAGAAAAAATATATAAAAAGAAGAAAAAAAACAACAAAAAGTAGAAAATAGGGAGAAAAAATAAAAATAAATAAGAGGAAAAGAAAGGGAAAGTATAAGTAAAAACACATGACAAATTAAATACAATTCAAAAATCAAAATAAAAAAAATTAAAAATGGGGCTTATTTTCTGTTCCTCAACACTGAGGCTTCTGTGGGCTTGTGGAGCCTGGGCTTGCTGAGGTCACAGAGTTCCCTGTGATGATGCAACCACCCATAATGTTATCCAGATCCTGCTCCAGTCTTTTCTTTTAAGGTGAGATGGGAACATAAATCATGTTGTTCTCCAGTCCCTCTGACCTGGAGAGTAATTCTGTAGCTCCTTCACAACTTGGTGGAATCCTAGTGTTATCTCTTTTATGTGCTACCTTCACTTTAAAGTGATGGCATTTTTTTTCTATGCCCAAGGACAGATATATCTATTTCCAGTCCTTCAGTACTATCCTTCCCCACTGTCATTTGGCAGTTCCCTTTGCTACCATGTCACTATCTCTCTTGCTGTCCTCTTGCCATCTCTCTATCTTTAGTTGTTCAGAAGCTGTTCAAGAAAGTCTCAGTTCTTCAAAATGAATAGTTCTATTAAAAATTCAAGGTCTTGCTACATTATCATCTTGGTCCTGAACTCTACATTAGATTCAGCTTAAAGTCACCAGTGGCATTATCTCCTAGTGATAGAGTCAACCTATTCTTTGACAATTTGAAACCAGACATTGCTGTACATATCCTCTCTAGCTAAGAAAGTGCCACATGGTAGCTTCTTCCAATATTAGGCTGTTTTGTTTACGTAAAAAAAAAAAAAAACTTTTTTTTTTTTTGTAGCCATTTTCATTAATTATATTATATAATATCTTGCTGCAGCACTTGCTTATCCTTCTTGTGCTTTGATGTTATGGAGATGGGTTCTTTCCTTGAATTTCATAAACTAGCCTTGGCTAGCTTGAAACATTTCTTTAAATCTTCTTCACCTCACTCAGCATTCATAGAATTGAGGAGAGTAAAGGTCTTGCTCTGTACTTGGCTGTGGCTTGAGTAAATGATGTGGCTGGTTTGATCTTCTAAACAGATGTTCAGAAGTTTTTCCATATCAGCGATAAGTCTGTTTTAGTTCCCCATCCATATGTTCACTGGCATAGAAGTTTTAACTTCCTTCAAGAACATTTTGCTTGCATTTATAATTTGGTTGTTTGGTGCAAGAGGCCTAACTTTTGGTTTCTTTTGGCTTTTAAAACTCCTTCCTCACTACAGATAATCATTTCTAGCTCTTGATTTAGTGTAAGAGACATCTGACTCTTCTTTCACTTGAGCACTTAATGGCCATCATAAGGTTATTAATTGGCTTAATTTCATTTCAGAATTATTGTGTCTCAGAGAATAGGTGGGCCATGAGAGAGAGAGAGAGAGAACGAGAGAGAGAGAGAGAGAGAGGAACAACTGGTTTTAGAGTAGTCAGAGCAAATGCAACATTTATCTGTGAAGTTCACTGTCTTATATAGGAGATATTTATCATACAAAAAAAGTTACAATAGTAATACCAAAGACCATTAATAACAGACCAGCATGATAAATATAATATTTTTTTTCAAATACTGTGATAATAACCAATCTGTGACACAGAGATACAAAATGAGCTAATACTGTTCAAAAATCATGGGGATAGACTTGATTGATGCCAGATTTCCATAAAACTTGAATTTGTAGAAAATGCAATCTGTAAAGTGCAACACAGTGAAGTACAATAAACCAAAGTATTTGACACTCCAAATGTCACTTAGGAAAGATAAACCAAGGATAAAGTTGTAGGGGGTCATCATATTTGTATTGCCATGACTGATTTTTAATGCAGATTAGTAGGCTAGGGATCTCAAGTGCTTCTGATGTCTGTACTGAAATATTCATTATGTGTATCTAGGCAAATATTTTCTGAATGTCTATTATGTACCAAGCACTGACCATGTCTGTGGATACCACCATAATGAAGAGAAATATGGTCACTGCACTTGGGGAGATTATATTCAAGCATTACATATAGAAAATAAGCAACTATCTAAACACATTATAGCATGATAAGTACTATGAAGGAAAGAGTTGAAGTTTTCTTTTTTAATTTAATTCTGTTTTTTTCTGTGTTCCAAAATTCATTGTTTATACACCACACCCAGGGCTCCATGCAATTCATGCCCTTCTTAATACCCACCACAAAGCTCATCCACCCACCCAACCTCCCTCCCCTGCAAAACCATGTTTGTTTATCAGAGTCCACAGTCTTTCATGGTTCATCCCCCCTGTCCGATTTCCTCCAAGACCCTTCTCCTCTCCTTCTCCCAGTGTCCTCCGTGTTATCCTTTATGCTCCACAAGTAAGCAAAACCATATAATAATTGGCTCTCTCTGCTTGGCTTATTTCACTGAGCATAATATTCTCCAGTTCATTCCATGTTGATACAAAAGATGGGTATTCATCCTTTCTGAGGGAGGCATAATATGACATTGTATATATGAAACATATCTTCTTTATCATTCATCTGTTGAAGGGCATCTTGTCTCTTTCCACAGTTTGGCAATTGTGGCCAATGCTGCTATGAATATTGGGGTACAGATAGCCCTTCTTTTTGTTACATCTATATCTTTGGGGTAAATACCCAGTAATGCAATACAGGGTCATTGGGTAGTTTTATTTTTAATTTTTTGAGGAATCCCCACCCTGTTTTCCAAAGTGACTGCACCAACTTGCATTCCCACCAACAGTGTAAGAAAGTTCCCCTTTCTCCACATCCTTTCCAAAACTTGTTGTTTCCCGTCTTGTTAATTTTTGGCATTCTAACTGGTATAAGGTGGTACCTCAATGTGGTGTTGAAGTTTTCTGATAAATAAATGCACCTTCTTTAGGTAGGGTAACAAGGAAAATTCTTTCTTAGAAAACATTTGAACTGTAGGATAACCAAAGGAAGAGAAGGGGTGGATTATATTCCTATGTAAACGTATGGTGGTGTGCGATCCAGGCAGAAGAAAGAAGTAGCTCCATGGTGAAGGGACCATGTGGCTGGTTCCAAGTGAATTGAAGGAATCATATCATTGTTGGACATTTTATCACATTTTAGAAATATTTAATTGACCCATTAGGCTCTTTGAAACTCGTGTTTCCTCATCTGGGAAGTAAAAATAACAAAAGTAATAATGGCTAGTAATCCTAGACTCTAATCACATGCTAGTGTTCTCTTAGTGTTTGACACTGAGTTCTCATTTATTGCTTCCAAAGTTTTCATTTTCCATGTTATTTATAGAAAATAAAAGTTTAGATGTTGTAAATCACTTACCCAATGACATAGAGTTCTTAGCTCCTGAGATAGGATTTGAACACATGCAGTTTGACTTCAGAGCCCAATGTGTTTAAGGAATCACCAAATTTCTGCCTCATAGGTGTGCTTCAAGACTAAAGAAGGCAATGCTTATAAAACACTTAGGACGGTGCTAGACAATAGGTAAGCATTGTAAATGTTTAAATTTAAATAATTTTTAAATTTAAATAAATTTAAATGATTAAATCAGTATAAATAAATTTAAATAATTAAATAAGTAAATTTAAATAATTATTAGTAAGCAATACCCTCAATATGCTTTGTCAGTACCTACATTGATATTAAATTTAGCTCTATTCTTTTTAAGACACTCAAAAATTATCACAAATCATGATACAGGCCTCATTCATGTTCCAATGCAATCCATTTTCTCTAAACTCCATGCACTGCCATGACTCAAGAAAATATTATAGCTTTCTCCTATCTTAGTGATGCTCTACTTAGAACCCTATAGAATTGGACATTTCAAATTACTTTTCCCCCTGAGAATCTATGATAACAACATAAAACAATGGCAAGACATTCCTGCTATCTAGGTTCCACCTGTTCTTCTTAAAGAACCTATCTCTTGAAGGTGACTCCAAGGGTAGGGATCATAATAACTTTTGGTGTTAATCTAGATCTCCGTCCAACAATAGCATTAGAGAGAAACAAAACATGATATATTAGGATATAGTTGTCCAGTCTGATATGTTTGGAAAGTATAGCATAATGGGTAGGAGTAGATGTGGTGACAGTATTGAAAGGGTTTGGGACATTTTAGCAAGCACAATAAAGAGTTGGAAAAGTATATTAGGACCATCTTATCCATACGGGTATCTTGAATCTTATAAAAGTTGTTGGACATATGCCTAGGTTATTTAACAGAAATTGGTTTATAAATTCTAGGGAAACTAAATGTTTTTATTACATTCAATTTAGGTAACACTGTTAAATAGGAACTCCGTTGCCCCACTGTACTATAGTGCACATTATTAAAATCTGAAAGTAAAGAAGTATAATTTTGGTAACATGGTTTGAAAACTGAAATTCAGAGTTCATAATAACATTAGCATTTTTAATAGTAGCATTATCATTAACTGGAAGAACAATAAAGAATCTGGGTGTTTTAAGAAACAAGTGGCATTAACCACTCTGTTTAAACATCAACTTTCTCCATAGAACCTTTCTCAGAGCCCCCAACAGCTTCTTATTCCTTAGGCTTTAGATGAAGGGAGGTTAGCATGGGGATAATTATTAATTCAAACACAGAGATGCTGGTCCAACTCTGAGGGGAGAGAAAAACCTGAAGTCATGTAGTTAATCATGGCTGGACCAAAGTAGAGAGAGACTTACCACACCAAAGTGGGAGAAGCAGGTAGCTAGAGATTTGTTTTCACCCTCAGGGGAGTTCATGTGAAGGACATTAAGGTAGATGAGTGTGCAGAATGTCAGAATGAGTCTAAAAGATGAGAAGAAAAAACAATGCTGGACAATAATATCACTTTTTCATGGGTTATTTTCTCACAGGAGACCTTCATATAATAAATATTGAATTTTCTTGTTCCACAAGCAGAAAAATGCATGGTAAAAATTTCATAAAATAAGGAGAGGAGTATACTCCTAGCCCATGAACCAGTTGCCATTTGTTTAAAGACTCAAGGTGTCATAATGGCCAGGTATTTGAGTGGGATACAGATGCCCTGACAATGCTCAAAGACCATGAGAGCCAGGAGAACACACTCAGCCACTCCTAGCTTCAAGTAAAGAAAGGTCGTACTCTACAGCTGATGCAGGAGATGTATTTATGTCCAGAGAAGTTGGTGGCCATGTTGAAGAGAGTGGTAAAGATTAACATTAGGTCCATGAGGGAGAGATGACTGAGCAGGAAGTATACAAGGTTATGGAGGTAAACATCACCCCAGATCAGCAGGGCTAAGATGGAGTTTCCCATCCTGGCCACTCCCAGAATCACAAGAACAATGGAGATGGGGAGGCCATCATGCTGAAAGTAAGAGAAAAAGCCCAGAAGAATGAAATATGTGGTTGAGAATCTATTTCTCTGCTCCAGGTCTTAGTCCACTGCCTTGATCTGAAAGGTTATGGAAGAAAATACAGAGCATTACTGCTGTTCTCATATAAATGCACCACTGTTTCACACCTACTTATGAAAGTTGCATATATATTGCAGTATGTTTGAATGTAGGAAATATTAATGGTTTGGTATCCATTGTTATTTAAATATAGTATTTAGCAATATATCTGGCAGGATAAGCAAACCTAATGGAGAATATTGATTTTGATCATATTATATTACATTGCTTAACACAGTGTTGCTATCATGTCTTGAAGATTACAAGTTTAATTTTTAGTTCCTATGAAAATCTCCCTATGTCCTTGTAATGTGATATACACTCTTTCTAAAGTAAACATGGTTTCTGTTCTACAATCACCTATCTCTGCATATCTACTGCTTTTAGATTAACCATCTATATTTAAATTCATCCTTAGGCTACTTAGAGATCACTAAGCAGGTAGCTTGATCAGTAATGGGTTGGGAATCTTATGTCTCTAATCATTGGAACCAGCCTAGAATGCCTTGAAAGTGACTTGGACTGGTTCTCCTGGCTCTTGTGATTTATCAGTCAATATAGACTGATTAAAAGAACATTATAATTGTTTTGTACACTTTATCTATTATATTACCTTTTCTCCATGCAACAAATATATCCATTTGGGCAAATCCTTCCATAAAATTCAGTGTCTCTCATCTAAAATGTTGGCTTTATCCCTCTGTTATTGACATTTTATGCCATCTCCCATTATAGGGTGAGGTGGCTAGAACTTAAAAAAAAAAGTGAAATAAGAAACATGGCCAAAAACTCTCTTGACATAGAATTGGGAAGGAATGGATTCACAGAAACTTAAAAGCAATTTCTCATTGTTTTGTTCTTGTGTTTTTTTTTTTTTAACTTTTTTGAAGATTTTATTTATCCACTTCACAGAGGGAGAGAAAGAGAGCACAAACAGGCAGAGTGAGAGGGAGAGGGAGTATCAGGCTCTCTGCTGAACAGAGAGCCCAACATGGGGCTTAATCCTAGGACCCTGGGATCAGGACCTGAGCCAAAGGCAGACACTTAACTGACTGAGCTACCCAGGCATCCCTAGTCCTTTTATTATTTAGTTGTCTCAGCTCAGTGGAGTTTCATCTGCAGTCATTGTACCCAAATATACTATGTTAAATCTCCTTTCTCTGTTAATCACCGTCTTGCTGACATCTCTGTTAGAACCTGTAACTTCTTATGTGAAGTCCAGTGTTAAAATTTTGTCTTATACCCATTCAAAGCTTTCCCATTTCCCACTGCAGGCTAGATTTGTAGCTCCAGGGATATGGATAGGGAGAGGATGTGGTATGCCATTTTACTCTTTCTCTCATTCCCTTTCTTTGGAGTCTTCAGGAGGGCAGTGAAGTCTGCCTTTAGGACACCTTCTCCATCTCCCTATTCTAAGCTCCAGCTCCCCTGGTGTATTGGCACAGGGAAAAAGGGAAAGGAAAGGGATACGTCTTTTGTATTGGCTGCTGTTGTGTGATTGTTTTTTGATGCATAAATTTGGCTGCGTTGTACTATATTCCCCAGTTTACAAGCATTAATATAGGTGATGTTGTGGGGGAAGTTGTGATAAATTTTGCAGTTGTGATAAAAGTCATTATCAGGGGGCATCTGTGTGGCTCAGTCGCTTAAGCCTCCAACTCTTCTTTATAATTAATTATTTTAATTAACATAATGCATTATTCATCCCAGGGATACAGGTCTGTGAATCGTTAGCCTTACACATTTCACAGCACTCACCATATCACATACTCTCCTCGATGTCCATAACCCAACCACCCTCTCCCTACTCCCCCAGCAACCCTCAGTTTGTTTGGTGAGATTAAAAGTCTTTTATGGTTTTTCTCTCTCCCAATCCCATTTTGTTTTGTTTGTTCCTTCCCTACCACCCACAACCCCCTGCCCTGCCTCTCAAATTCCTCATATCAGACAGATCATATGATAATTGTCTTTCTCTGATTGACTTATTGTGTTCAACCTGATACCCTCTAATTCCATCCAAGCCAATGTAAATGGCAAGATTTCATTTCTTTTGATGGCTGTATAGCATTCCATTGTATATATATATATATACACCACTTCTTCTTTATCCATTCATCAGCATACAGAAAAATGTATGCTAACTAAAACAGAAGAGACCCAAAACCAGGGGGAGAAGAAAGAGGGAAGAAATAAATAAAAAGGTATATATATACGTATATATATATATAGATAGATAGATAGAGAGAGAGATACCAGCATACACCCAAAAATAAGTGGGTGTATATATATATATATATATATATATATATATATATATATATATATAACTGGGTGTATGCTGGTCTCTTAGAAGAAACTACCTCCCCAAATTTTAAAGAAATAAAAACATATATATACAAAAATAAGGGTAAATATGACAAAGGGAAGGAATATGAATTTAAAGATGAAAATTTAAAAAAAATCTAAAAAAGTGAATTGTTAAAATAAGTTGGTTGGAAAAAGAAAAGATTGGGGGAAAAAAAAGAAGAGAGAATATGATCAGGCTGGCGAATAGAACAAATCCATGTGCTAGATTTAGGGTATATTTTGATCTATTAGAAGAAATTGTGTCCCAGAATTTTACAGAAATAAAACCCTATATATGTATACAAAATGAGGTTAATTGCAATGAAGGGAAAATATGACTATAACAATGAAGATTTTTAAATGATTTTTAACAAAGTTATTGTTAAGATAAACTAGTTAAAAAACATTAAAAGAGGAAATAGGAAAAGTTTAAAAAATAGAATAAGAGGGACACCTGGGTGGCTCAGTCGGTTTAGCTGCTGTCTTTGGATCAGGTCATGATCTGAGGGTCCTGGGATCGAGTCCCACATTGGGCTCTTTCTTCAGGAGGGAGAGTGCTTCTCTCTCCAGCCTCTGCCTACCACTCTGTCTGCTTGTGTGCATGCTCTCTCTCTCTCTCTTATAAATAAATAAATAAAATCTTAAAAAATAGAATAAGAAAAAATAAATAAAAGTAAAAAAATAACTTTTCAAGGCTAAAGGATCATGGGGGAAAAATTATGAATTCTAGGTGTTGATTTCCTCTAGCTCTGGAGTCCTGCTCTTGATCAATGAGCTTGGTCTTGGCTGGATGTTCTTGCTGATCTTCTGGGGAAGGGGGCCTCTGACAGTGATTCTCAAATGTCTTTGCCCAAGGCAGAATTGCACTGCCCTTGCCAGGGGCCAGGCTAAGTAATCTGCTCAGGTTCACTCTTATTAGTTTTTGTTCCCTGAATTCTTTCTGCATAGCTTTGGAGGACTGGAATGAAAACAACTGCCTCCCAATCTCTGGCTGGAGGAGCCGAGAGCTTGGAACCCTAGTCATCATTGAGCCTGAAGAGAAAAGCAGTCAGTCACTCCTGTCTCCTTGGTCTCCACCAGTTCTTTGTTCTCCCATGGCCTATGACCGAGCTTTTCTATCCCTGGCCCACAGCCCCATTTGGAGGCTCCACAACCAGCAGATTCCTGGCACGTGCTCCTGTGCTGCTCCTCCCAGAGGATCTGGATCTGCCACTTGTGTGGTCATTGCTTGAAAAGCAGTTTAAGGTAACCCCAATCTGAGACCTCACTCTTCAACTCCACCTCAACTCCATCTCCATTCCCTTCATCTCTGGCTTCCCTGCTCCAATACATGGCAGCTTTGCAACACTCAGACATGCCCTATCCTTCTGTGACCCTGCAAGACCTGAGACCACACTGTCCCCTCAAGGGCTCCACCCCTGCTTAGCCTCTGGAACGATATACCTCAGTGGAGCAGACTTCTAAAAGTTCTGGTTTTGTGCTCTGTTGCTCTATTGCTTGCCGAGAGCTGGCCCCTCCCCCCACAGTCTATCTTCCCATCATTTCAGATTCAGTGCTCCACACATCCTACCTTCCAGAAAGTGGCCAATTTTCTGTTCCTAAAATTGCTGCTCTTTTTTTCTATCTCCTGTTGAGTTTGTAGGTGTTTGGAATGCTTTGATAACTATCTAGCTGAACTCCTGGAACCTGATGTCATTTCAGTCTGCTACTTCTCCACCATTTTGCTTTGATAGAGCTGTAGTGTGTCTTTTTAAAACTATGACTCAATAGAATTCTCAAGAACACATTTGTACTCCTGGCACTAGAAAATAATCATGAAAACAAGAAAATTGTTCATTCAAAATTTTTGATATTTTATTAACATGATACCAAATGGATATATTATGTTCATCCAATCTTTAGCTCTCCCATGTGTGACAACTTCACTTTTCAGCTTTTTATACGATCACATTGAAAGAGCATAACTGTAGGAGTTAGATGCAAATATTCCAGAAAGCATTCTGCAAGACATTTTGCAAAATGGTTGGTAAAACATTGTTTAATTTATCTTACCCTAGGAATATCATATTAACATTTTAAGACCCAGAAAATGTTTCACTAAAAAAGAAATATTTTCAGCCTTTTTTTAAAAACGAAATCTTCTGTACTTTGACACTGAACTTGTTTTACTTACCAACTATCCCTACTAATATTTTTTAAAGATTTTATGATTTTATTTACTTATCTGACAGACAGAGATCACAAGTATGTGGAAAGGCAGGCAGAGAGAGAGGAGGAAGCAGGTTCCCTGCTGAGCAGAGTGCCTCATGTAGGGCTTAATCCCAGGACCCTGGGATCATGATCTGGGCTGAAGGCAGAGGCTTAACCCACTGAGCCACCCAGGTGCCCCATCCCTCTAATATTTTCAATATTCTTGGGCTTATTGGAACTGAAATTTAGATATGTTCAGCTTGTCTTAGAACATTAGCAATTAACAAGGTGTTATTTTTTCCTGGAAATTCTAAATAAATAATATTTTTATTTTGGCATAATGTTTTTAATATTCTTGCTAATTGACACAGAATTATTTTACCTTTGAGAGGAAAAATCCACTTTCAGAGAAAGCAATTAGAAATAAATAAATGGATCAGAATATAGTTTTTATAATTTTTTTGTTATTGTGAAAACATTTTAATCAATTTTGCCTTGAAATACAATTATAATATATTAACATCTTGCTTTTAAGAAAAATTATAAGAAGCACAACAATTACTCAATGAGTAAAAATAAATAATTTAGACTCCTATAGCTTCTAATTTATGTAGAAATATATAAGAGAGAAGAGAAAGTAGCATTAAAAAAGGATAAGAAGGAAATATAGAAAAAGACATAGACTGGCTTTGCCAATCAAGTTCAGTACTGAATCCACTAATCAAATTCACATTGCAAACAATTTGCAAGGTTTAGGACATACAGAAAGAGGCATTAGTGCTGGACAGAGATAATTATTACCCAGTCATCCTGGTGGGGAACTGGGGAGGTTGCACAGGGTGAGAGGTATTGAATTAAGATCTGTGAAGAAATTTCAGGCAAAGAGCAGGGAGGCACATGACTTTCTACGCAGAAGTAACAGCCTGTGTAAATGTGCAGAGTTTGGAGAGAACATGACACCTGGAGATTCTGCAAGCTGCCTGGCACTGGTGGAGCTTAAGCAGATGGTGTAATTTGTGGGTAGACTCACTAAAACATGTCATACAAGGCCTTTCTGTCACATAGGAAAATCTGTAATTTACCCCATAGATTTTGGGAAGCCACTGATAAAGGATAACCCCCGACCAGGAGGATGGGTTTCTGCACACAGACAAGTCACACTGGTAGGATTGTGCATACATCATAACAAAGGAAAGGGCCAGAGCTGGGAAATTTGTATGCAATTATTGATAGAGATTATGGAAAGAAACGGAGTAGATAAAAACAACCATGATATTTAGGAGGTTAAAGACATGGTTTATTGTTAGCAGATGGGTAAAAGTGAGGCTTGTTAGGAAGTGCTTATTTTTGCTTTATTCACCGGCTCAAAAACCTGGAACTAATGGATATTTGGAAGTTTGTTACTGATGAAGTCTAAAAAGAGCTGTGATCTCAGAAAAAAATCTGTATCTTCTTCCCAAGCACATTATAATTGTCTTATACCTTCTGCTACATCTAAAAAAAGGAAGAGTGGTTTTTCATTCAAAATGATAAGAAATGAAGCAAGATGAGGTGATTAGGTGAAAGCTCATATTTACATAGGGAATTGGTTATGATTTAGACCTCTTAAAAATGGTATGGTTGTTTTTTCCTCTCTTTTCTGGGAATTCCTTGGTTTTGTTATGTGAAACTGATATTATCAGGAGATAAGAGGAGGGGAAATGGGGACACAGAGAGTCCCATTGTTTCCTCAGGCCCTGCTGCCTCCCAGGGATATTTGAACTTGGAAGTTTTGTGTCTATTAACTGAAACAGGGAAGCCTATTCTGAATAGGACATTTCCTCAGTACCTTCTTCATTGAGCCCACAACCTCCCTGTTCCTTAGACTGTAGATAAGAGGGTTCAGCATGGGGGTGAGGATGGTGTCAAACATAAAGAGACCCTGGTTCAGGATGGGGGTGTGGGAAGATCCAGGCCTCATGTATATCAGCATGGCTGGGCCATAGTAAAAGATGACCACAGTCAGATGTGAGGAGCAGGTAGCCAGGGCCTTACTCTTTCCCTCACGGGAGTTTATATGCAGGACCTGCAGGAAGATGAGGGTGTAGGAGGTCAGGATGAAACTTACAGGGAGAAGAACCACAACAATGCTGGTCACTAGTACTCCTTTCTCATAGGCTGAGATGTCCTCACACGATAGTTTCAAGATGGCCTTGACCTCACAGAAGTGGTGAAGTTCCCGGGGGCCACAGAGGGGAAAGTGCATGGCATAGGCTGTGTGGGCCAAAGATGCAAGAGTCCCTCCCACCCAGGACCCAATAGCCATTTTCTGGGATACGTGGTGGCTGATAATAATTGGGTACTTAAGAGGATTGCAGATAGCCACATAGCGGTCATAAGACATGAGCGTCAAGAGTAGACACTCAGCAATCCCCAGAGTCAAAGTGAAGAATATCTGGGTTCCGCAGCCAATCAGGGAAATCTTCCTTTTTCCTGAGAAAAAGTCAACCAGCATTTTTGGCACTATGCTAGAGATGAAAGCCAGGTCAATAAGAGAGAGCTGGCCAAGCAGGAAATACATGGAGGTGTGCAGGTGGGGATCTGCCCAGATGAGGAGGATCAAAGTGGTGTTTCCTGTGATAGCCATGGTGTAGATGAGGAGGACAACAGAAACAAGGAGGCCGGGATGTCTCATCCCAGGAAAAAGGCCCAGGAGAATGAAATCTGTGCTCAATGTCTCATTTCCTGTCTCCATGACTTCTCCTTAGCAACTTCACCTGAAAGACAGTGGATGCTTTCATAATACATGCATATAAAGAAGGCCCATACAAGACAGTAATTGACTGCATAATACAAACTATTTCTTGGGGGAGCTGAAAGTAGAATTTATACTTCATAAAGACATTTATGTCACAGGACAGGAATTAACCAGAACACAAAATGGCACATTTTTTTTTTTCTATCAGTGCTCCAATGCATTCTCTATTTACTTGTTCTACCTCATCTTTAATTCTCCTTTTTCAATAAGCTAAAGAATTCTTAAATTCATACAGCTGTTTTTTTTTTTTTTTTCATAATAATGGTTGTAGTCAAAATGATTTTGGCATAGTTCAGGGATGCTCTAATGAAATATTTTTGTGATTCAGCTTTAACCTCTATTAAATATGTCACATGAACTGAACTATACTTTTGGAAACCCCAATATCATTTATTTAACTTGTTGAAGGTCCATCAGAACTTGGACTATTGAGTGTTCCAAAATACACTCAAGCCTCAATAACATTTATCTGTTTAGTAGAATGGGTTTTCTTAGTCTCCCTTTGTTGTCTGTATTCAGAGAATCGACAAGCAGCAAGCTTAAATTCAATGCCTTTAAGAAGGGGTAGAAAGGACACATTTTTTTTCCTCTTTAATTGAATTATATTTGGTAGATGATGTTACATTAGCTTAGAGGTGCAGCATACTTAATGGACACTTGATAGGTTATGCTAATCTCACCACAAATGTAGCTATTATCTGTCATCATATGAAGCTATTTCAATACCATTGACTATATCCCCTACTCTGTACCTGGAAAGCTGTACCTCCCATCCCCCTTCACCCATATTTGCCCATCCCTGCAACCCTTTCCCAGTTCCAGGCATGACCAGTGTGTTTTACATATTTATGGATCCATTTTTATTGTTTTTTTGTTTGTTTGTTTCTTCCTTTTTTTTTTTTTTTTTAGATTCCACATATCAGTGATAGCATACGACATATGTCTTTCTCTGTCTGACTTATTTTACTTAGGATAATACCTTCTAAGTCCATCCATGTCACAAATGGCAGTAAGACAAGGAAATTAAGTAAAAGTCATCCAGATTGGTATGGGAAAAGTAGAACTGTCACTAATTATAGGTGACATAATACTAAACAAACAAACAAACAAAACCCCACTAAACTAAACTAAAGACTCCACCAGAAAACTATTATAAATAATAAATGTATTCAGTAAAGTTGCAGAATGCAAAATTCATAAACAGAAATCTTGCATCTCTCTGCACTAATGGCAACATGGCTGGAAATTAAAACTAAACCAATTTCATTTAGAATTTCACCAAAAAGAATAAAATACCTAGGAGTAAATTTAGCCAAGGAGTTGAAAGAACTATATGCTAAAAACTAGAGAACATTGTTGAAAGAAATTGAAAAAGTCACAAAAAATGGACAGATATTCCATGCTCATGGACAGGTAGAATTAATATTCTTAAAATGCCTATGTTACACAAAGCAATTTACAAGTTCAATGTAAGCGATCTCACAATACCAATGGCATTTTCACAAAACTATAATAAATAATGCTACAATTTGTAAGGAATCATAAAAGACCCCAAACAGTCGAAGCAATCCTGAGAAATAACAAAGCTGAAGATATCATAACCCCACATTTTGAAATATATTACAAAGATATAACCATCAGAACAATTTGGTACTAGCACAAAAATGGACACTTATATTAATGGAACAGGATGGAGAGGCCAGAAATAAATGCACACATATGTGGTCAAATAATCTACAAGAAAGGAGGTAGGGATGTGCAACATGGAAGAGACAGTCTATTGAACAAATGTTTCTAAAAATACTGGACAGCCAAATGCAAAAGAATGAAATTGAAGCCCTTAAACCATACATGAAAGTAAACTAAAAATGAATTAAAGACTTAAATTAGTGACCCCAAACCATAAAACACCTACAAGAAGGCATAGATAGTATTTCCATTGACATTGGACTTGGCAACATTATTGTAGATGTGTCTGTCTCCTCAGCAAATGAAACAGAGGCAAAAATAAACTTCTGAGATTACACCAAAATAAAAATATTTTGCACAGGGAAGATAATTATTAATGAAACAAAAAATGTAACCTAGTAAATGTGAAAAATGTTTCCACATTACATGTCTGATAAGAGGTCAATACTTAAAATATATAAAGGACTTATACAACTCAATACCAGAATAAATAAATAAATAATCAAAAAGGCCCAAACCTCCACATATAATAGTGAAACTTGCAAATTTCAGAGCACTATACCGTACTTGAAGGCTCTATCTAACAATTATAAGTATTTATGCTCCAAACATGGGAGCAGCCAATTATATAAACAAATTACTAACAAAATTAAAGAAACCCATTGCTATTAACACAATAACATTAGGGGGTTTAACAACCCACTCACAACAATGGACAGATCATCTAAGCAGAAGATCAACAAGGAAAGAAGGGCTTTGAATGACACACTGGACCTGATGGGCATCACAGATATATTCAGGACACTCTGTCCTAGAACAACAAATAAACCTTCTTCTCAAACCCACATGGAACATTCTCCAGAATAGGTTGCATCTTGGGTCACAAATCAAGTCTCAAATGGTACAAAAATATTGGGATCATTCCATGCATATTTTCAGACCCAAATACTTTGAAACTAGAAATCAATCACATGAGAAATTTTGGAAAGAATGCAAATACATGGAGGCTAAATAGCATCCTACAAAATAATGAATGGGTCAACCAAAAAATTAACTTTGAAAGAATTAACAAGATTGGTAAACACCTGGCCAGACTTATCAAAAAGGAAAAAAAAAGGAGAGAGAAATGACCCAAATTAATAAAATCATTAATGAAAGGGAGAGATCATGCACAATACCAAAAAAATACAAACATTTATAAGAACTTATTATGAGCAGCCATATGCCAACAAATTGGGTAATCTGGAAGAAAAAGATGCATGCCTAGAGATGTATAAACCACCAAAACTGAAACAGGAAGAAACAAAAAACCTGAACAAACCCATAACCAGCAATGGAATTGAAGCAGTAATCAAAAATCTCCCAACCAATAAGAGTCCAGAGCTAGATGGCTCCACAGGGGGATTCTACCAAAAACTTAAAGAATTAATATCTATTCCTCTGAAACTGTTCCAAAAAATAGAAATGGAACAAAGGCTTCCAAGAGCCATTCTATAATGTCAGCATTACCTTGATCCCTAAACCAGATAAAGACCCCATCCAAAAGGAAAATTGTAGAACAATATCCCTGATACATGATACACCCTGAACATGGGTGCAAAAATTCTCACCAAAATACTAGCCAAAAGGATCCAACAGTACCTAAGAAGTATTATTCACCATGACCAAGTGGGTTTTATTCCTGGGCAGAAATGGTGATTCAACACTAACATATCAATCGATGTGATATACAGTATTACTTTAATTTTTTTTTCAGTGTTCAAAGATTCATTGTTTATGTAACACACCCAGTGTTCCATGCAATACATGTCCTCCATAATACTCATCACCAGGCACACTACAACATTAAACGAAGGGACAAGAACCATATGATACTCTTAATTGATACAGAAAAAAAATTGACAATGTACAACACCCTTTCTTTTTTAAAAGATTTTATTTATTTATTTGACAGAGAGAGAGAGAAAGCGAGCACAATATGGGGAGTAGCAGGCAGAAGAGGGAGAAGCAGGTTCCCCACAGAGCAGGAGGAGCCTGATGTGGGACTTGATCCCAGGACCCTGGAATCATGACCTGAGACAAAAGCAGTCACTTAACTGACTGAGCCACCCAGGTGCCCTATAACATCCTTTCTTGATTAAGATTCTTCAAAGTATAAGTATAGAGGGAACATACATCAATATCATAAAAACCATCTATGAAAAGTCCACAGTGAATATCATTCTCCATGGAGAAAAACTGAAAGCTTTTACCCTGAGGTCAGGAGCATGTCAAGGATGTCTATTCTCACCACTGTTGTTCCACATAGTATTAGAAGTCTTAGCCTCAGCATTCACACAACAAAAAGGAATAAAATACACCTGAATTAAAATAAATAAATAAATAAATGTCAAATTCTCACTCTTTGCAGAAGACATGACACTCTGTGGAAAACCCCAGAGACTTCACCCAATATTGCTAGAATGCTACAGGAATTCAGCAACGTGACAGGATATAAAATCAATGCACAGAAATCAGTTGCATTTCTATACACTAACAATGAGACAGATGAGAAATTCAGGAGTTGATCCCATTTACAATTGTTCCAAAATCCATAAGATACCTAGGAATACACCTAACCAAAGAGGTAAAGGATTTGTACTCAGAAAACTATAGAACACTCATGCAGTAAACTGAGGAAGACACAAAGAAATGGGGAGGGGAGTTCCTCTTTCATCTATTAGAAGAACAAACATTGTTGAAATGTCTCTGCTACCTATAGCAATCTACATATTCAATGGAATCCCTATCAAAATATCATCAACTCTTTTCACAGAGCTGAAATAATCTAAAATTTCTATGGAATCAGAAAAGACCCTGAATCTCCAGGGAAATGGTGAAAAAGAAAACCAAACTTGGGGGCTTCACAATGTCTGACTATATATGTATATATATGTGTGTGTATTATATAGAGATGTACATCTCTATATAATATATATATATAAATTATATACATATATTTATACATATATAATATATATGTATATTATATATAATATATAATATATACATATATATTTGAACTTATATATAACCTGACAGTTCACAAGCATTATCTACTTGGAGCATCAATGACAACTCCTAAAATAGAAATAACAGCTTTTGCTTTACACTATAGATGCAGAAATGTATATTCAAGAAATTAAGTGAGTTTAGGGTCAAAAAACAGATACTTGGAACCTACTGAATCTTGGTCAAGTGTATCTTACTCTCAAACTACAGTCACCTGTGCAGGAAAGATAATGGAACTACAGTTATCTTTACCTTCTACTGAAATCAAATACCTCTATAATTAACACCAAAAATACCTTCCAATCCAAAAAAAGAGATTAAAGATCTTTGCTTATTTAGGCAGATAAAGAGAATACCAAGAAGAAAAACTTATTGAGAAGTCGGAATAAAATTTCTAAACATGGGTTTGGCATTAAATAATCGTTTGTAGTAGAATGTTGGTGAATGTAACTGAAATTCCAGGGTAAGGGTACTGTGTGAAAAAGAGGCATGGATGGCTCTTGTCCAAAGGTATCACAGCAGAATATATCTGTGAGCAATTAACTAAATCTAGAGAACAGAAGGTATCGTCATCCTTCATCTCACAAAGACAGTATCTATAGATCATATTTTCGTTAAAAAAATAAGAATCAACTCTTCCAGGACAATGGGAACATTGATGAATGAAATGCAGAAGATATGTTGGAAAGAAATTACGAAGGAGAATAAAGCAAGATATGGGATAGAAAGACAGAAATGAGAAGTAACCAGGATCGATCTCTTGGAATGTGTTTGGTTTGTGGGAATGTTTCACATAAGTGCATGGGTTATTTTCTTTAGAGGACAGAAAGGTATGTATAAATGTGTTTAAGGCATTGGTTTTTGAATTGAAATCATTTGTAATCCCGTGTATGGAATTGTGTGTGTGTGTGTGTGTGTGTGTATATAAAGAGACATTTATATGTGAGATTACTCATTTACTTGTATGTAATTTCGATGGCCTTCCAAGCCTTTATATTCCAGTAGGTTGTTGTTTTGCACTCACTGTCTAACAAAAAAGGAACAAAATTTTTGTTTTCCATGTTTGACTGGAGAAGCTTAATGTTCTCATTTATCATTGTAAAACTATAAACAGTTTCTTTAAAATAAGACTGTGGACTCTGAGAAACAAACTGAGGATTTTGGAGGAGAGAGGGCTGTGGGGATGTGTTAACCTGGTGGTGGTTATTAAGGAAGGCATGTATTGCATGGAGCACTGGGTGTGGTGCACAAACAAATGGAGCACTGAAAAAATAAAATTAAATAGAGATGTTAAAATAAATAAAAAATAAAAACATTTTTGTACATATTTTGTACATACATTTATATGTATGGGGTTCTGTCTTTCATCACAAAAGTATACTGATTCCTTTAAATGTTTTTAAACCTGGGGAAGCAGATTTGATTCCCACTAGATGTAGAGTTTTCTATTTCCTTGCATTTCAGGAGTTTTTACTCTCTGCAAAGAAATGGGAGCATTCTAATTCTATGAAAGGTAGATCAAAGGAATAACTGTTGTAAAGGCAGCTCAGAACTATATCAGAAAGTAAAAATACTTTATGGAAAATATATACAGAGAAATAGTATAGAGGGAGACTATTTCTGTTCTCCATGGGTTATAAATGTAGTATCAGATTCAATGAGATCAAAATAGAAAATCAAAAAGTTCTCACATTAGTATGAATTTTCAGTAAGTATCCCTACCAACATTGTCATTTGTGTTCAGTCTTGACTGAAATCCTTAGGGTTTTTTGTGGTGTTCATTGCACCTCTAACCTTAGTGGCATTTGGATGCCTGGATTGGCCTTTGTGAAGATCACATATTTGACTTCTCCTTGAGGCTAATCATTACACTGTGACCCACCAAGATTAAATAAGATGCTGGATTAAACAGAGAGCTTGTGCTGTCAAATCCTTGTTAGAAACTGACAAACAGAGGAAGGATCTCTAAAACAAGTTTGTGCCTTAATTATGTTGAAGTCACAACTGAGAGTTGTTGTGCTGTCCCTCCCACAAACAGTGTTACTGGGTAAAAATAGCCCAAATTACTCCTGTGGTTTATTTTCTGGGCAAGTGTCTCCCTGTTCAAATTGTAGAAATAATCTGAGGATTACAAAAACACAGGGATCCCAGGACAACTGAATATAAAATGCCAGGGATGGGTATTTGTTTTCCTTTGAATTACTGTTTTTGTATTTTCTGAGTAAATAACCAGTAGAGCAATTACTGGATTACTGGAGCAGCATTATTTATAATAGCTAGATTATGGAAGCAGCTCAAGTGTCCATTGTTTGATGAATGAAAAAATATGGTACACACACACACACACACACACACACACACACACACACACTCTGGAATAATATTCAGCCATACAACATAATGAGATCTTGCCATTTGTGACAACATAAATGGAGCTAGATAGTATAAAGCAAATGAAATAAATCAGAGAAAAACAAATACTGTATGATTTCCTTCATATGTAGAATTTAAGAATCAAAACAAATGAACAAAGAAAGAGAAAGAAAGGGAGAGAAAAACCAATAAACAGACACTTAACTAGAGAGAACAAACTTATGCTTACCAGAGGGGAGGTTGGTTGGAGGGTGGGTTAAGTAGTTGATGGGGATTAAGGAGTGTGCCTGTCATGATAAGCATTGGGTGAGATATAGAATTGTTGAATCACTATATTGTACACGGGAAAATACCATAACACTGCATGCTAACTATACTGGAATTAAAATGAAAAACTTAATAAAAAACAAAATTTCAATAATGGACAAGGAGAGTGAGTGTTTATCAAGGTCTCGGGTTTTTATCCTTACCACCAGGCAAGTGTGGAAAAAAAAAATAAATAAAGAATTATTTCATTGATCACCACGTAATGGTAGCTGATAATAGTGTTCCTAATGGTGGATCTTAATAATGCACATGGGAATTATCTTCCTCATCCAAGAACAGGGTGATGTAACACTGCCATTAGTAATTTAAGCTTTCTCCCCACCCTTGTTCTAATATGTAATTGATGTGGAGAAACACTGTTTCTCTTTTCCCCAAATAAATAATTAAATAAATTATCAGGAATCAGGCAGATCTACAGGTGTATGTCCATCATGGTGAAGAACATATGGATAGACAGAGCATTTATACACAGTCTTACCTATAGAGGTGTTAAGTAATGGTTGTTAACTTGGTATTCCCATTAACACAGGGCTTGCAGGAACTGTACCTTTCAATATGGTTATTGGTTATTCTCAGTCACCTCTGGGGACTGGATCAACAGCTCCCAAGTGCCAGATACCCCAAAGCAGTCTCAGACCCCGCTGACACTGGCTCAATCTTTTGAAATGTTCTTCTTGATTTTCCAGCCTGTGTATTAGATATTAGATGGAGTAAGACAATAGGATGATGTCATCTGAAAACTGTTTTATTGGAGCTTTGTCTCATTTGTAATAAGAAAGGAAAGTTGTTTTATTTCAAGATGGAAATTTCATGAGTTAAGAAATCACAATCACTCTGATCCTCAGCTTAGCTTTGTTTTTGTTTTTGTTTTTTTTTCCCCTTATACCTTTAGGGCAAACTCCATTAATAAGTTCCTATGAGAATTAATGTGAAAATTTTTTGTAAGCCTGTAACTTTTTTTTAGCTTTTTTGAAGTTTAATTGATAAATAAACATTATAAATATTTAGGTTGTGCAATGTGGTGTTTTGATATACATATATTGTGGAATGACAATAAAAACAAACCAATAACATATCTATCATTGAACCTATGTCCTGTAGGGTTAATGAAGTTGAGACTAGCTGAAAGTTTAAAGCTTATTTCTCAGAAAACTGTTTACCCTTAATAATCTATTGTGTCTTTCCAGACTCCTCTAACAACCTTACTAGCTGTCTCTGAAGTAGCCAGGACTGAAGGGCATCCCATATGGTTTCAGCCTGTGAACAAGGAAGCCCTTCATTCCTCCTAGCAATAACAAGCCTAAGAATCAATCCAGTTTATACAAGCATAAGAAGCCCATATCCCCTTCTCCTTGTCTTAAAATAACCTCCTGGCATCAGGGGCTGAATTTTGCCTTTTTCTTGTGCTAAGTCACCACCCTAAAATGAACAGAGGATATATGTTAAATACATGTTTATTCAATGCTTATGCATGATCATTCCACATAAATAGTCATAAGTGTCTCTGCCCTTTTAATGAATATATACATAATTTCAACCCTTATGATTATAAAAATATTTATTTTCTCTCAATTCAGAGAGGCAGATTTGAGTTTTGCTCTCCTGTCCCCTTGTTTGACTTCCACTTGAATAAACTATTTTCCTTCTGCATACCTTATTTTTCAGTGCTTGGATTAGCTTTACATAGAGCATATGGACTTGTGTTCAAACACATCACCTCATACAGTTAGTGGTAACTGCCATTCCACTTTCCATTACTATATATTTGTTTTTTTTCCCTCATTTTATTAAGGTATAATTGATATATACATATACAACATTGTATAAGTTCAAGATTACAACATAATTATATATATACATGTATATGTATATATATATATACACATATGTGTGTGTGTGTGTGTGTGTGTGTGTAGAGAAATGACTGTCACAATAAATTTAGTTAACACATCAAATGATTGAATAGTTAATTTTTTGTTATGGTGAAAATCTTAAGATTTACTTTCTTGGTACCTTTCAAATATACAATACAGTATTATTGACTATAGTTACTGTGGTGAACGTTACAACTTACAGTTACAGATTTGCACTCTGACTACCTGCACACTGAACCCCCAACTGCTTAACCCACATGCCTGGCAACAACTAATCTGATCTTTCTCTTGATTTTATTTTTCATTTCACATATAAGAAATACCATGCAGAATTTATCTTTATCTCATTTCTTTTGCTTAATATAATTCTCTCAAGATTCATCTATGTGATATGAAATGGCAAGATTTTTTTTTCATGGAAGAAAAATATTGTATATACATTTTCTTTTTAAATTAAAATTTAATTTTATTAATTTAATTTACTAATATTTATTATGTTAATAATTTTAATTATAAATATAATATATTTTATGATATATTTTTAGATTTATATAATATATAATGTATATAAGATAAATTAATAATTAAATGTATTAATGAGTTATTGGTTTAATTGATTTTTAATTAAATTAATTGAAGTATAGTTCACATGCACAGTTACATTATACATTATGCATATACACTTCAGGTATAAAACATAATAAGTGAATAATTCTATATGTTATTCTATGCTAATCACATGTAGCTAACTATACCTTGCATTAATGACTTATTTGTTCCATAAATGGAAGTACATACCTCCCACACACCTACAAACATTTGCCCATAACTCTACCCCCAACCCTTTGGCAACCATCATTTGTTCTCTGTATTTATGGGTCTATTTCTGCTTTTGTTTTGATTTGTTTTGTTTTGTTTTGTTTACCCAATTGTTTTGTTTTTAGATTCCACATACAAGTGAAATCATATGATATTATTTATATATATATATATGTATATATATATACATATCCACTCCATATATATATGTGTGTGTGTGTATATATATATTTTTTTGACTGACTAATATTCCACTCCATATATATATGTATATATATATACATGTCCACTCCATATATATATATAATTTGTATATATTTATATTTATATATAAATAAATACATGTTTACTCAATGCCTATGCACCATCTTTCCTCATAAATAGTCATAGGCTTCTATGCCTTTTTTCATCAATATATACATAATATCAACCCCTATGATTATAAAAATATGTGTTTTTATTTATACAAATATATACATAAACATATGGATGGATATATAAATATACACACACATATATATGTGTATATATATATTTATGTATGTAATCTCCACATATTAATCCATTCATCTACTGAAGAACACTTAGATTGTATCCATTTCCTTGCTTCAATAGCCATTAGTGGAACTGTTTGATCATATAGTATTTCTATTTTTATTATTTTATTTTTTTAATTTAAATTTAATTAACCAAGGTAAAGTACATCGTTGGTTTTTCATAGATGTTCAGGGATTCATCAGTTGCATGTAACACCCAGTACTCATCACACCACTGCCCTCTTTAATGTCCATCACCCGGTTACCCTATCCCCTCACCCATCTCCCTTTCTGCAAACCTCAGTTTGTTTCCCAGAGTCATGTCTCATATGGTTTTTCTTCCTTTCTGATATACTATTCAGTTACCCCATCTCTATTTTCCTCTCCACTATTCTTTATGCTCCCATATGAGTGAAACCATATGATAATTATTTTTCTCTGTTTGACGTACTTCACTTAGCATAATCCCCTCTAGTTCCACCCATGTCCTTGTAAATGGTATGTACTTGTCCTTTCTGATGGCTGAGTAATATTCCATAGTGTATATGTACTACTCTTTCTTTATCCATTCATTTATTCAAGGATATCTCATTTTCTTCCACAGTTTGACTATTTTGGACATTGCTGCTATGGACATTGGGATGCATGTGCTCTTTCTTTTCACTACATCTGTATCTTTGGGGTAAATAGCCAGTAGTGCAATTTCTGTGTCATGGGATAGATCTATTTTTAACTTTTTTAGAAACCTCTATACTGTTTTCCAGAGTGGCTGTATAGCTTGCATTTCCACCAAGAGTATAAGAGGGTTTCCCTTTTGTCACATCCTCATAAGCACTTGGTGTTCCCTGTCCTGTTAACTTTAGCCATTTTGACTGGTGTAAGGTGATATCTAACTGTGGGTTTTAATCTGCATCTTCCTGATGGCTAGTGATATGAAACATTTTTTTTTTTCATGTATTTGTTGGCCATTTTTATGTCTCCTTTGGAGAAGTTTCTTTTCATGACTTCTGCCATTTTTGAAAGGATTATTTGTTTTATGGATGTTACATTTGCAAAGTTCTTTATAGATCTTGGATACCAGCCCTTTTAATGTCTTTTGCAAATATCTTCTCTCATTCCGTGGGTTGCCTTTTAGTTTTGTTGACTGTTTCCTTTGCCGTGCAGAAGATTTTATCTTGATAAAGTGCCTAAAGTTTGTTTTTGTTTTTGTTTCCCATGCCTTTATTTGTTCTTCTTCTTATTTTTATTAATATTTATTTATTTTTTTAATTTCTTTTCAGTTTTCCAGAATTCATTGTTTATATGCCACACCCAGTGTTCCATGCAATCTGTGCCCTCCATTATACTCACCAACAGGATCACCCAATCTCCCACCCTCTGCCCTTCCAAAACCTTCAGATTGCTTTTCAGAGTCCATAGTCTCTCATGGTTGATCTCCCCCTCCAATTTCTCCCAACTCCCTTCTCCTCTCTTCTTCTTTTTAATTTTTATTATGTTATGTTAATCACCTTATGGTACATCTTTGCTTTTGTGGTAGTGTTCCAAGAATCATTGTTTACATATAACACCCAGTCCTCCATGCCATACATGCCCTCCTTAATACCCATCCCTGGAGCCAACCCATTCCCCCACAGTCTTCCCCTCCAAAATCCTCAGTTTGTTTCTTGGAATTCACAATTTCTCATGGATCACCTTCCCCTCCAAGTTTCACTCCTTCAATTTCTGTTTCCTTCTCCTAATACCCTCCATGTTATCCTTTAGGCTCCACAAGTAAGGGAAAACATATGATTATTGACTCTCTCTGCTTGTCTTATTTCACTCAGCACAAACTTCTCCAGTCCCATGCATGTTGATACAAAAGTTAGACATTCATCCTTTCTGATGGAGACATCATAATCCATTGTATATATGGACTGTATCTTCTTTATCTATTCACCTGTTGAAGGGTATCTTGGTTCTTTCCACAGTTTGGTTATTGTGGACATTGCTGCTATAACCATTAGGGTACATAGGTCCTTATTTTTAATTTATTATAGTTATTTTTATATACTGTTTTCTCTAGTCAGAGCACCATCTGTAAGTGTTTTTCTTCAAATACCTATTGTCTCCTGTCTGCTCCATTTTAATGTCCCTTTCCATCTGTAGCATCTCCCAGGATCTGGGCACCTGAAATGATAGTTATCTTGTCTCTCTCTTTTTTTAAGATTTTATTTATTCATTTGTTAGAGAGAGGGAGAAAGAAAGAGAGAGAGAGAGAGAGCGCACAGGCAGACAGAGAGGCAGGCAGAGGCAGAGGGAGAAGCAGGCTCCCTGCCGAGCAAGGAGCCTGATGTGGGACTCGATTCCAGGACGCTGGGATCACGACCTGAGCTGAAGGCAGCCACTTAACCAACTGAGCCACCCAGGCGTCCCTATCTTGTCTCTTTCATAAAAGGTTCATTTCCCTACATCCTATCACTATAGAGTTTGAATTTGCATCTTAAAATAATGTAATCAGATACAAAATTTTATTTTCATAGTGGATATACTAATGTGATTGATCTTTTAAAAATATTTTATTTATTTATTTGAAAGAAAGAGATGACAAGTAGACAGAGAGGCAGGAAGGGGGGGGCAGGCTCCCTATTGAGCAGAGAACCCAACACAGGGCTTCAACTCAGGACGTTGAGATCATGACCTGAGCTGAATGCAGAGGCTTAACCCACTGAGCCACCCAGGTGCCCCTGTGGTTGACTGTTTAAAATATTTATTTATTTATTTATTTGAGAGAAAGAGAGTGAGAGTATGATACGAGTGGGGAATGGGCAGAGGGAGAGGGAGAAGCAGATTCCATGCTCAGCAGGGAGCCAGACAGAGCTTGATTCCAGGACCCTCGGATCATGATCTGATCTGAAGTCAGCTGCTTATCCACCTGAGACATACAGAAACCCCAATCTGGTTGATTACACACACACACACAGACACACACACAGACACACACACACACACACACACACACACACACACACAGTGTTGTACTCAATTGATGAATCATTTAACATTATATCAAAAACCAATGATGTGGAAGGAGACAAGATGACAGAGAAGTAGGAGGTGCTGCTTCAACTGATGCCTTAAAGTGAGCTGATTATCTACCAAAGAACTCTGATCACCCATGAAATCAGCCTGAGATTAGAATTGTACACTCCGGGATCTCTATGGGGGCAGAAGACACCAGTGGAAAGGTAGAGCAGAGTGGGAACATAGGACTGATATCTGAAGAAAAACAATAGGGAGATGGAGCCACCAGAAGGGACCCATTGGAAAGTAATACCCCAATATGAGAGTGCTGTGTGATTGGGGACCAGCATTAACTTGGAGTCTGGTTGAAAGAACTCAAAAAGAACAAAGGATCTTAAGGGGAAATTGGTGGAATCCAGCGGTTAGGAACACAGGCTTAAGCCCAAGGACCCAGGATGGGCACCACTGGTGCTGAGACAGAGAGTGTGGTGAAGCATCCAGGACTTGGTCCCTGAGCTGCCAGTGTGCCTAAAAGCATCTGGGTGGCACAGCATATGAGAGAGTCTGGTGTGGATGACAGCCAGCACTCTCTGGAACCACAACCTTTTGCACTCTTCACAGAGGCTGTGCTACCAGGGTCTGAGTCACACTCCATACCCTCCCCTGAGAGAAGTCCTTGGAGGCACTAGCCAGTGCTCTCTAGGACCTGCCACGAGTCTGACCACTTCCATCCCCTGCTGACAGGGAAATCTCAGCTGGCTGTCTCTGATTGGGACCTCTCTGGTGGTCTGGACCTGCCCAGAGAGCCACAGTGGAGGCAGCCACTGGAAGCCAGCTTTCGGGAATAGTATGTCTTCTGATTTTTCGTAACACCTGGGCACAAGCCAGAGCTCCTGCTACCTGTGAGACTGTGACTGGAGATATGCTCTGCTGGAAGCAGAGTGGGAGTTTATGTGCTCTGGAGCACCCAGAGGGTAACAGACTGAGGCTTTTCTCTGAGACAGAAGTCTGGGTGCAGTTTGCTTTCCTCTAAACCTCCAAAGAACTGCCAAAAGCCACCAAGGGGAGGAAAAATCAAACAAACAAAGAACCTCTAGAGAACAAAAGCCTGAAAAAACAGTCCCCAGCCCCTTGATAGGGAGCAGGAGGACTTAACAGTAGCAAGACTGCCTGAAAAACCATGTGGCAGGACTTTCCCCCAGAAAGCCAGCCCAAAAAACCCACAAAACAAACAAACAAACAAAAAAAACAAACAACAACAACAAACATGAGGACAACCACCACTACTTCATATATACAACTTTTATTTTTAATTCATTCCACTATTCTTATTCTTTTAATTTTTTAATAATTTTAATTTATGTACCATCTCTATAAAATGTTCAGTACAAAAAATACCATAATAACATTTTAACTTGAACTTTTTGGATACATACACCTGTGTTTAACTTTTGCTTTTTTATTTTTTAATATTCATATAGAGATAAACTTCAAGTTATCCTCTTTCCCCAGTCAATACTACCCTATATATAAACCAGTTTTTTTTTTAAGATTTTATTTATTTATTTGACAGACAGAGATCACAAGTAGGCAGAGAGGCAGGCAGAGAGAGAGGAGGGAGCAGGCTGTCTGAAGAGCTGAGAGCCCAATGTGGGGCTAGATCCCAGGACCCTGGGATCGTGACCTGAGCTGAAGGCAGAGACTTTAACCCACTGGGCCACCCAGGTGCCCCTATAAACCAAATTCAATCCCCCTTTATCTCAGGAAAGTTGAGTCCTTTAACAAAAACATCAAGATACACCCCGGAAGAATAAAAATAACTTTCCTCACCCACACTGAGAATGTATAACCACCCTCCCATCTTTTTCTTCTATCAGTGTTTCTGTGTATTTGGTGTTGTTCTAGTAGTGTATAAATCTTATACTTGGGGATCATTTGGGCTGTGTTGTTTTTTCCTTGTCATTTATTTTGTCAATCATTTTGTTTGTCTTATTTGTTTCTGTACTTTATAAATCCTGGGGCCCATTCAGATGGGGTCTTCTCTTTTATTTTTTTCTTCCCAATCTCTCTCTCTCTCTCTTCTTTTCTTTTTTATTTCTCTTTGGTGGGGACTCCTGGTTGCTCAGAAGATTCCGAGAATGCACATCGCCTGCACCCGGGATACATTCAGCTGCACATAGCCTCAGCCATCTCTCATCAAAATGACTAGGAGGAGGAATGACCAACAGAGGAAAAATTCAGAGACTGTGCCTTCTCCATCAAAGCTATTGTATATGGACATAAACAGTATTTTGGAAAGGGAATTCAGGCAAACTATGATCCAGGCAATGTCTAGGTTGGAGAAAGCCTTTAAGAACAAAATGGAAATGATTAGGGCAGAAGTGAAAGCCACCAGGGAAGATGTTAACAATGTTCTCAATGACTTCAATTCTAATCAAATTCTCTAAAACCTAGGGTACCTGAGGCAGAAGATAAAATTAGTGACCTAGAGGACAAACTGATAGAGAAAAAGGATCAGGAGGAGGCCTGAAATAAACAGCTTAGAAGCCATAAAAACAGGATTAGGAAAAGAAATGAAGCCATGAAACGTTCCAGTGTCAGAATTATTGGAATCCCTGAGGGGGGGAGAAAAAAGGGAGATAGAGTATACAGTTGTAAAAATTCTCCATGAAAATTTTCACAATCTGGAGACTGAAAACAGTGTTCATGTCCTAGAGACAGAAAGGTCTACCCCTGAGATCACAGAATCTAGAAAGACCTTGAGACATCTGATTGTGAAAATGATGAATCATAAATTTAGAAAGGAGCTCCTGAAAGTGACTAGGAGGAAGAGATTCCTTACATACAAGGGAAAGCCCATCAGAATAACATCAGACCTGTCCACAGAAATCTGGCAAGCCAGAAAGGGCTGGTAAGACATATTCAGGGCACTAAATGAGAAGAACATGCAGCCAAGAATATTTCATCCAGCAATACTGACATTCAAAATGGATGGAGAGATAAAGAGCTTCCAAGACCTGCAAAGTTTAAAATAGTATGTGACCACCAAGGAGCACTGCAGAAAATATTAAGGGGGGGTCTATAAAAGAGGAAAAAACACAAGAATATCACTGAACAGAAATATATGGAGACAATCTATAGAAACAAAGACTTCACAGGTAACACAATGTCAGTAGAAACGTATCTCTCAATAATCACTCTCAATGTAAATGGCCTAGATGCACCCAAAAAATAACACAGGGTTGCACATTGGATAAAACGATAGGACCTATACATATGTTGTCTACAGGACACCCATTTTGAACGTAAGGACACATCCAGACTGAAAGTGAAGGAATAGAGAAGTATCTTTCATGCCATTGGGCCTCAAAAGAAGACTGGGGTAGCAATTCTCATCTCAGATAAAATAGATTCTAAACTAAAGATTGTAGTGAGAGATACAGAAGGACACCACATCATTCTTTAAGGGTCTATCTACCAGGAATATCTAACAGTTGTAAATATTTATGTTCCCAATATGGGAGAAGCCAACTACATAAGACAACTATTAATCAAGATAAAGAGTCATATTTATGACTGCATTAATAGTAGGGGATCTAAACACACCACTCTCAGTAACAGACAGATCATCTGAGCAGAAAATCAATAAACAAGAGCATTGGACCTGATAGACCTCATACATATATACAGAACATTCCACCTTAAAAACAAAAACAAAAACAAAAACAAAAACAGAATACTCATTCTTCTGGAATGCACATGGAACCTCCTCCAGAATAGACCATATACTGGGTCACAAATCAAGGCTCAACCAATACCAAAAGATTGAGATTATTCCCTGAATATTCTCAGATCACAATGCATTGAAAGAGAAGTTCAACCACAAGAAAAAGCTCAAAGGAATTCAAACACCAGGAAGCTAAAAACCACCTGGCTTAAGAATGCTTGAATCAAACAAGAAATCAAAGAAGAACTTACTAATTCATGGAAACCAATGAGAATGAGGGCACTTCAGTCCAGAAGCAATGGGATACAGTAAAGGCGGTCCTAAAGGGGAAATATACAGTCACCCAAGCCTCCATCAAAACAAACAAACAAACAAACAAACAAAACAGAAAAATCCAGAATACACCACCTGTCTTTACAGCTTAAAGAACAGAAGAATCAACAACAAATTAAGCCAACTCCACACACAAAAAGGGGAATAGTCAAGATTAGAGCAGAGATCAGTGAGATAGAGATGGGAGATACAGTAGAACACAGCAATGAAACTAGAAGCTGCTTTTTTGAAAGTATCAATAACATTGATAAACCATTGGCCAAACTAATACAAAAGAAAAGAGAGAAGACCCAAATTAATAAAATTGTGAATAAAAGGGAGAGATAACAACTAACACCAAGGAAATAGAAGCACTCAACAGAAATTATTATCAGCAATTATATGCCAATCTGTTAGGTAACATAGATGAAATGGATGCTTTCCGGAAAAACTGTATACTTCCAAACCTGAATCAGGGAAAAACTGACAGCCTGAATAGACCGATATCTAGTAATAAGATTAAAGCAGTGATCAAAATCTTCCCAAAAAACAAGACCCCAGGAACTGAGATGGATTGCCTGGGGAATTCTACCAAACTCATTCTCCTGAAGCTGTTAAAAAAAAAAAAAAAAAAACAAAAAACCAACAAACAAACAAACAAACAAACAAACAAAAAACTGAAGCAGAAGGAAAACTTCCAGACTCTTTTTATGAAGCCAGCATTACCTTGATCCCCAAACGAGGCAAAGACCCCACCAAAAAGGAGAATTTCAGACCAATATCACTAATGAATATGGATGCTAATATTCTCAGCATGATCCTAGCTACTAGGATGCAATAGTACATTAAAAAGATTATTCACCATGACCAGGTGGGATTTATCCATCGGTTGCAAGGGGGGGTTCCACATTCATAAATCAATCAATGCAATAGAACAAATCAATAAGGGAAGAGAGAAGAACCACAAGGTCCTCTAAGTTGATGCAGGAAAAGCATTTGACAGGATCCAGCATCCATTCCTGATTAAAATGCTTCATAGTATAGGGATAGAGAAAACATTCCTCAACTTCATAAAATATATCAATGAAAAACCCACAATGAATATCATCCTCAATGGGAAAAAACTAACATCCCTCCCTTCAAGATCAGGAGCACGATAAAGATGCTCACTCTCCCCACTCTTGTTCAACATAGTATTAGAAGTCCTAGCAACAGTAATCAGACAACAAAAAGGAATAAAAGGTATTAAAAATGGCAATGAAGAAGTCAAACTCTCTCTCCTCACAGATAACAAAATTATTTATATGTAAAACCCAAAAGACTCCACCCCCAAACTATTAGAACTCATAGAGCAATTCAGTAGTGTGGCAGGATACAGAGTCAATGTAGAGAAGTCAGTTGCTTTCTTATACACTAACAATGAAAATACAGAAAGGGAAAGTAGAGAATCATATCCATTTACATAGTACCAAGAACCATAAGATACCTGGGAATAAACCTAACCAAAGTGGTAAAGGATCTGTATTTGAGGAATTGTACTTGAGGAATGCCAATTACAGCACACTCATGAAAGAAATCAAAGAAGACACAAAAAGTTGGAAGACCATTCCATGCTCACAGATCAGAAGAATAAACATTGTTAAAATGTCTATACTGCCTCGAGAAGTCTATACATTCAAAGCCATTCCGATCAAAATTCCACCGTCATTTTTCAAAGGGTTGGAGCAAACAGTCCTAAAATTTGTATGGAATCAGAAGAGACCCCGAATTGCTAAGGAAATGTTGAAAAAGAAAAACAAAATGTGGGCAACATTGTGCCTGATTTCAAGCTTTACAAAAAAGCTCTGATCACCAAGACTGCATGGTACTGTCATAAAAACAGACACATTGACCAGTGGAACAGAGTAGAGAGCCCAGATATGGACCCTCAATAATATGGTCAAATAATCTTTGACAAAGCATAAAATAATATCAAGTGGAAAAAAGACAGTATCTTCAATAAATGGTGCTGGGAAAACTGGACAGCTATTTGTAGGAGAATGACACTCGACCATTCTCTTACACCATACACAAAGATAAACTTGAAATGGATAAAGACCATAATGTGAGGCAGGAATCAATCAGAATCCTAGAGGGGAATGTAGGCAGTAACCTCTTTGATATTGGCCACAGCAACTTCTTTCAAGATATGTCTCCAAAGGCAAAAGAAACAAAAGCGAAAATGAATTTTTGGAACTTCATCAAGATCAAAAGCTTCTGCACAGCAAAGGAAACAGTCAACAAAACAAACAGAAACCCACAAAATGGGAGAAGATATTTGCAAATGACAATACAAACAAAGGGCTGATATCCAGGATCTATAAAGAACTCTTCAAAATGCAACATACAGAAAATCGAAAATCATGTAAAAAAAATGGGCAGAAGACATGAGCAGACACTTCTCCAAAGGCGACATACAAATGGCTAATAGACGCATGGAAAATGTTCATCATTAGCCATCAGGGAGATGCCAATCAAAACCACATGGAGATACTACCTTACACCAGTTAAAATGGACAAAATTAACAAGACAGTAAACTACATGTATTGGAGAGGATGTGGAGAAAGGGGAACCCTCTTACACTGTTGGTGGGATTGCAAGTTGGTGCATCCACTTTGGAAAATAGTGTGGATATTCCTTAAGAAATTAAAAATAGAGCTTTCCTATGACCCTGCAATTGCACGACTGGGTATTTACCACAATAATACTGCTGTAATGAAAAGAAGGGTCATCTGTACCCCAATGTTCATAGCAGCAATGGCAGCAGTCTCCAAACAATGGAAAGAACCAAGATGCCCTTCAATGGACGAATGGATAAAGAAGATGTGGTCCATATACCCTATGGAGTATTATGCCTCCATCAGAAAGGATGAAGACCCAGCTTTTGTATCAGCATGGATAGGACTGAAAGAGATTATGCTAAATGAAATAAGTCTAGCAGAGAGAGTCAATAATCAGAGGGTTTCACTTATTTGTGGAACATAAGGAATAACACAGAGGACATGAGGAGATGGAGAGGAGAAGCGATTTGGGGGGAAATTGGAGAGGGAGATGAACCATGAGAGACTGTGGACTCAGAAAAACAATCTGAGGGTTTTGGAGGATTGGGGGATTTGGAGGTTGGGTGAGCCTGGTGGTGGGTATTATGGAGGGCACATATTGCATGGAACACCTGGTGTGGTGCATAATCAATGAATTCTGGAACACTAAAAAGAAATTAAAAATAAATAAAATTTTAAAAAACTAATAATGCACCTACTATAACTTAATTAATTGAATTTAAATAAATAAATATATATTTTATTTATATATAGAAGACATTTTAGGTTGTTCTACAACAAAATATATGCATGTGGGAGAGCTGTTAAACTAGAAGAAGACAATTTAAAATCATGATTATGAGAATGGAAATAAATGAAAGAATGATGATTTAATTAGGATTGATTGTAGTTCTTCTGAATGATTATGTACTTAATTTTTTCCCTTAAAAGATTAAGTCATAGTATGTAGTGGTGCCCCTCTAATAATAGTGGGTCACAAACACATAGCTTAAAGTCCAAGGTACGTGCCTTCCCAATCCATCTGGAAATCTATTTGTGGTGAATTTCACAGGGTTAAAATGTTCACTTTTGTGTGTTACATATGAAGTTAATACATATTAAGTTAAAACACGTACATAATGTACACTTAATACATACATATGAAGATAAAACAGTCAAACATAAATATCATGCTTTATGAACACATATTATTCAAGAGAAACTCTTCAAGTAGGTCTATCTTCCCTCATTTAGTATTTCTCCTGTCATTCCTAGTGTCATCTTTTAAACACAGTCTTATCTGTGGATTCCTTTTGGAGTACCAGAGTGTTATGACACCACCAACTGAGTGGTAACATCACATGATCATATGCATTAAATGGCACACTGCTCTTATTTGAGATAACTTAGAGATAATTTTTATTCTTCAGTGAGGTGACATTTTGACTCAGGTTCAAGGATTCCCTCAGCCATTCCTCTAGGAATTCTGAAGGGGCCATGTTTAATATTATTGAAACAGTTGAAATTTGACATAAACATTTTAAGTTTTCTGGAACTCAGCTTTGTATCTCTGTAATACACTGCCAATTAATGGCTTCTGAGATGTTTAAGGGAGAAGTTGTTAGAGTGTTAGTGCTACTTATGAATGTTTCTATTTGCTAAAAACCTGGTTTTATGTTATTACAGTCATTTTAAATGATTTTATGTATTTATTTGACAGGGAGAGAGAGAGAGGAGAGAGAGAGAGAGAGAAAAAGAAAACGCAAGCAGCAGGATCATCAGGCTCCCAGGTCACTGGAATCATGACCTGAGGCAATGGTAGACACTTACGCACCTGAGCCACCCAAGCACCCCTATTCCAGTCATTTTTAGAAAAAAGGAAACATGTGTAATAAGTTCCTAATGTTCATTTTTTAATTTTAATTTTTCAGTGTTCCAAGATTCATTGTTTATGCACCACACCCAGTGCTCCATGCATGCATGCCCTCCGAAATACACACCACTGGGCTCACCCAACCTCCCACCCTCCTCCCATCCAAACCCTCAATTTGTTTCTCAGAGTCCACAGTCTCTTTATTATATAGTGTATTTTCAAGTTTTTGAAGTATATCAACATTTTGAAGACATCTATAATGCCTCCTGCTTTACATTTTATTGTATTATAAATATTTTCAATCATTCATAGTTTTTTTTAAAAACTATGAATCCGAGTCTTTTTTAAATTTTTACTTTCTCTTTATTCTGTGTGTTCAACATTTTTAAGTTATGAATTATTAAAAACATAAAGTTTATTTTTCTACTATCTTAAAAATAACATTAGTTTTTGCTAGTCACCTTAACCCACTCTATTATAGACACTATAAAGAGATCAGGAAACATTAAAACTGGGAAATTATTTTGGAAAGAGGTCTAGAAAATTAGGTCAGTAATTATGTCAATGGCTTACAACCCTTGGTAAACATGACAATAACCGCTGGTCATATTCTTGAGTCCAATTTAACAGATTCTAATTCTCCTAATCTGAGATGGGAACACAAGTGCTATATTTTGTGAAATCAGCAAATTATTGTAACACAAGTGATCAGAAATCCACTCTTTGGAAGCACTGACATAGAGTGAAGACTATTTTTACAAGAGTAAGAGGGATTAATAGTCCTGTTAGATATACAGAGCAAAGCAACACTATAAATTTATCTGATTCCTGATGGTTTATCATCATGCCCATTAATTAATTTTATCAGGGAATTATCCTGAGGTATCTATGTGCTTGATATTTTTTTTTTTTATTTTTCATTTTAGGGACATAGACACTGAACGTTTTTCATGCTATCAACATGAAACCTGGAAATACTAAAGTGTACATTACCATCAAGCATGAATCATAAAGAGAATTGATTTATACAGTTCCTTGTCTTTCATCAGCACATCATGTAGGACAATCAGAAAGAAATTATAAGATGGAGAAAGGAAAGGGCAAACTTTTTTTTTTTTTTTCCCTGCAGATAAACTTAGTAAAGTGAGTTCACGTTTTCAGGATCTTGAAGGAATGGTGATGATGATGATGATGATGATGGTGGTGGTGGTGGTGGTGGTGGTGATTTAACTGACAAAACGTCCCTTTGCTGGTGCATCTCTATTTTTCATATGCGTGACAGTGAGATTTCTGCCTTTTACCTGAAGGAACGATGCCTCCCTATTAACTTTTTCAGTGCACTTAGAACTTCCTTGTTCCCAAGACTGTACGCAAGTGGGTTTAGGAGTGGAGTAAGGACAGTTCCAAATAGAAAGAGACCCTGATTCAACTTTGGAGTCTTGGCAGAACCGGGTCTCATGTAGATGCACATGTCTGGACCAAAATAGAGACCCACCACATAGAGATGAGAGGAGCAGGTGGCCAGAGCTTTGTTCCTGCCTCCTGGGGAGTTCATTCGGAGTACAGCAAGGAAGATGAGAACATAGGAAGACAAGATGAGAGACAAGGGCAGCAGCAGAACAAGGATGCTTGTTATCACCACTGCCTTCTCATAGGCTGAGATATCCTCACAGACAATCCTAAGCACCGCCATGACTTCACAGAAGAAGTGGGGAATCTCTCTGGGGCTGCAGATGTTAAAATGCAAGGTTAAAGCAGTGTGGCCCAGGGAAGTAAGTGCCCCTCCAGCCCAAGACATGGCAATCATCTGTAAGCAAACCTTAGGGTTGATGATGACTGGGTATCGAAGAGGATCACATATAGCCACATAACGATCAAAGCACATGAGAGTTATAAGGATGCATTCTGCCATGGCCACTGTCAGGGAGAAGAATATTTGTGTCCCACAGCCAGGAATGATATGCTCTGCCATCCAGAGAAGAAGCTGGACGCCATCTTGGGGACACTGCTGGAGGTCAAAGTCAAATCCTTTAAGGAGAGCTGACTAAGAAGGAAGTACATGGGGGTCTGGAGATGGGAATAGGACCAAATGAGGAGGATCAGAAGAGTGTTGCCAGTGAAGGCAGCCATGTAGATCAGGAGAATGATGGAGACCATGGCTGTGATATATTTAAATTCAGGGAAGAAGCCCAGGAGAATGAAATCTGTGGTTTCTGTCTCATTTCTAGTCTTCATGACTCTCTATAATGATAACATACAGATAAAATATTTATTAAAATATCATAGAAATGAAGCAGTTTCTTATTAAAGTTCAAGAACAATGGCAAATATAAAAATACTGATCTATGATCACTTGAATCAGTTTTTATTGTTTTTTTCTATATTCCTTATCAATGATTTAATGTACTTTTGGAAACCAGAGTGTGCATGTGTGTGTGTGTGTGTGTGTGTTGTATTTTAAGATTTTATTTATTTATTTGACAGACAGAGATCACAAGTAGGCAGAGAGGCAGGCAGAGAGAGAGAGTGGGAAGCAGGCTTACCACTGGGTAGAGAGCCTGACGTGGGGCTCGATCCCAGGACTCTGAGCCAAAGGTAGAGGCTTAACCCACTGAGCCACCCAGGTGCCCTGAAAGTATACATATTAAAATGAATTCCATTAATTATAGGTACCAGAGATATTTTCATATGTTATAATAAACTGGACAGTTATAGTTTTTGTTTTTTACAATTTTAAAATATGACAGCATTGGTAAGTCCCAATTTCAAACTGCACGTTACCCAATTTTTTCACTATTTTAGAAAATCATGTTATTTCATTCTCATCCTTTTAGTGATTTCATTTTAAATATTTTTGAAGAAAAAAATACACTTATTTCCGAGTCAGATATTATAAACTTTATTTGGCTATAAAAATGCTAATTTAATTTATAAAATATTTATTTTTATAATTTTAAAACTCTACTTAAATCTTTTGGTTCTGAACATTATAATTTAAGGGGAAAATTGACCATTATGACTGTACTTTGTTGTTATACACATTTATGATAATTTCATCTTTTAATCTAATTAACCTTATTTTCTATCCAGGGAAAAGACTTACTGTATTTACATGGTCTATAGTAAATTCAGATTATCAATGAAGGAGTGAGTTTCCTTTCTTGATGTTAGAGTTCTTACTATTTTTACCTATTAGCTACAGCTATTATTCCATTGATGGATACAGGCAAAGTCCTTAGGGTTCCTTTCCCTCAGATTTACATAGTTGTTTTTTTTTTTCCTTTTTAGACTATCCTATTTATGTTTAATCTTCTTCTCTGATAGTTATAAATGCCTTAAGTATCTGCACAATTCTTGATGTGTTTATTACAAGAGGGAACACAGTCCTTTGTATGAGACTCATGTGACCTTGTAAAAAACCTAACAATGACAGCACAAGAAATTGTAGTCATGAAAATAGTTTCCAAATTTATAAAGAAAAGAGCAAATAGACCCCAATGGTATATTAAAAAAATAATTACTTGAATTTAATGTAAGACAAGAATAATATCAGAGTATTTCTGAAGTTTCTTCACCATTTAGAACAGATCAAAGAAAACATATACCCTTGGCATGAGTTATAAAACTTGATAAAATTTATGATTAAATCATGTTTTCAGAACCATCATAAGAAGATGGGAGTAAAATAAAGTATTCCGGTGTCCTATCCTATTATGCTCTTGAAAAACTGTGACAATTCATTTGTTCATGAAAATCTTGAATATATTATTTCTAAATTGTTAGGCTACTCTCCCTTCTGAAACCTGTGTGTATGTGTATGTGTACGTGTTACAACATTAACAGGAAGATCCAAGTTTCCTTTGTTATTTACAGAAAGGAATAAAAGAACCTGTTGCCCATGTCTACCCAGTACCATCTCTTAAGAAACCGTGTGTTCAAAAAAAAAAGAAAGAAAGAAGGAAACACTGTGTTCAAATACTAGATCATTGATTACTTGTCAAATACTCATGTGTTTTGATTACAACCCCTTGCTTCCATGCAGATACCTGATTTTGCTTTGTTCACCAAAAAGAATAACCACTTTTAAAGAAATTATGATAAGAAAAATATCACAGTTGAATTTCACAGTTGAATATCACAGCCTTGAATTTCTAGTGGAGAACAAAAAGGCCTCTGTGGCCCTGCCAGAAATTGCCATCTATCTTTACATATCAATCATTTATTATACCATTTTATGTTGATCATCTTCAAACCAAGAGATCATATACTAATGTGATCACATACTAGTATGTTCAGAGACAACAGGCTTGAGTAAAGAGCCACCTGTCATTGCGTGCTTAATTGATTTGATGAGTTAGGCTGCTTTTAGATGTGGAGGTAGTTTAAGATATAATAATAATGGCAAAATTAGCCAGAGTCCATTTTACTCTCTCCTGCCTTAATGTGAGTCTTGTTGTAGACAGTGGGTTGTGTATGTCTGAAGTAGAGTCATTAAAGTGAAAAACAGATTTTAGAATGTCCAGATCCTTGAAAATTTTCTAACTTTTCATAAAAGCAAAGCAGGGTCCTGTTATTTAAATTCTATATTACATAATCACCGGTTTCCAGATCAAGTGCTGTTTTCTGAGGCTTTGGGGTATACCTAGGCTTGGCTGGGTTCTATTTAAACTTTTCTTCCAAATTTTATTCATCACAGCCTGGGTTGAAACGTAGATTTCATCATTTGTGTGACTATATGTTTTTGTATATATCTCGCTCCTTAAACCATAAGATTTATGATGGGAGAGTGTCTTTCCTAATCTCTACATTTTCTCTTTAGATCTAGCATCTGCTTGACTTCCCGGTTTGCTCTTACAGATATTGTTGACCCCCCACCCCTTTCTCCATGGCCTTCCATATTTCCTTTCCTCTTTTCTTCTATATTGCAGATTTTTCTCACTTATTGTACAAAGAAATGGCGGTGTACACTTTCATGAAATTTGATTTTGGAGTTCTGTCACCTTATGTAGGGAGTTCCTCCAAAACATATTTTTCCAATTAAAAAAATATCTAGCATGTTGCTTTCAGTGAAAATATGAGTAAAAGACATTATCAGCTTAGGGCTGGAATCCAGGCTTTTGAACACTGGATTTTGTGCCTGGAGCAAATATATTCTTTTAACACAATTATTTTTCTACCAAAGGGTATTAGTTTATTTTGACTTATGATCACTTATGGGCTTCAAAGCATTTCCCAGGATTTTATTTTGTTGGAATGTAGAGAAGAGGGTTAACATAATTAGGTCTACTTGATAAATTATATACAGGAAGAACTAGGTCACAGTCAAATAACACTGTCCTATTCCTGGGTAGATTATATATTTACCAAGATCGAACCTTACAAGCACTATTAACAAACAATTATATAGATAGAAAAACATAATTTCACAATCTGGGAAAACTGGGTTTCTTCCTTTATCAAAATGCTTACCTTATGATTTCTTTTCTGTCAATGAAATCTCTTAGAAAGTAGAAAATACTCAAAATTCATGCTGCCAATTAGTGCTGAATATACTGTTAACAAAAACAAACAATTTCAGTAAGAAAACAAAACAAAACAAAAAACAGGTGACTAAGTAGGTCTTGATATGCTGTATTGCCTCAGCCTGTCCAGTTATGAGCAGGGCTGAGCTCTTCCTAATTCCCCAATGTCATGGGGTTTAGTATGGAATGTGTGGTTAGACCAGATTGCAGCTTCATCTGAGGCCCATCAGATATGATTAGGGTTTTTCAAAACTATCTACAAGTGCATGCTCTGTTGTTGTTGTTTTGTTTTATTATTTGTATTTATTTATTTTTTTTGTCAGCACCGCTATCATTTTCCCAGAGATCCAATTAAAATTTTTCTTTGCCTTTTAATCATTAATCTCATTCAACAACTAAGCAAGTTATTCTAATATCTCTATTTGCCCTTCCTTTGTATTCCCAGAATTCACACTCTATGCCAATATCTATATGTCCACAATTATCCCCATTAGTTTAAATTTTTAGCTAAACTTTCCCCTTTCTTCAAGACAGATGTAAATTTCACCTCCCCAATCAAATACTCTTTTATGTCTAAAGTGTATATCAACATATTTTTCCTAGATAATTTTGACATCTCTCTTTTGGTTTATTATCTACATTGTCCTGTTACTGATTTTTTTAACACTTTCTAAGAGTCAACAAGAAGTTTTAAGTTATGAAAATCCTGGAGTTTTGCCATAGTGGTCCTTTTGTTTCTTATTCCTGGTAGACTAACTGATTTTTCATAGGCACTGAGTTAACACTTCAAATTAAGTTAAATTTCACTAAAACCAACAAGCACTATATTATATGTTGGGAATTCAAAATGGAAAAAACATAAATTCACTAAAGCTTTTTAAAGTGAGGGAACTGATTTATGAAGAAAGAGATTATGGGGTGGGGGATAGGTGCTGTAATACAAGTAGGTAGATATTACTACAGCAACCAACAGACAAAGGGATTCCTTTTTCTAAATGAAAGATTGGTGGGAGGCCAAATGATATCATGGGACTAGTAACATCTGAGTTGGGTCTTAAAGAACAAGTAGGAATACATGAAAATAAGGAATGATGGAAATTGTAGCATAAATAGCTGTAAATAATGTCAAGGCAAATGGACTGACATGGCTTTTATGGGGAAAATAGTCATCTGTATTTCTTCTGGATGAGGAATGGTGTTGGAATATAGAGGAATGTCAAGATATACAAGAAGTATAGGGGCAGGGATTATGACATAGGCAGTAAACCACTGCACTCCCAGCGCCTACCCAGGGAAGAGGCTGCTGTAATTAACACAGACAGTGTGAAACAAAGTACTGGTATTAGAATGAGCAACATGTTTAACCAGCCACATTATTGAAGCCAGACTCAGCAAGGGCCTTGAAGAATTAAAAGAAAAGTGAAGATATTTTATATCTGGAGATAACTTACTTCTTTTCCACACCCGCATTTTCTCTTCCTTCACTCTATAGTCACTTTTGCTGTTGCTAACAACGGCCACATTTGAGCCTCCAATCATGTACGTTTGGTCATCAGATCCTATAAGCATCCATTTTATTAAGTTTTCCTCTTATGTGTGCATCCAAATGATCCCTAGTTCAAAGGAATATCAAACTGATTCATCAGACTAGATATATTTTAATTGTTAGTAATATTTATTTTTATTTTTTTAGAAGATTTTATTTATTTGACAGAGAGAGACAGAGATCACAAGTAGGCAGAGAGGCAGGCAGAGAGGAGGAAGCAGGCTCCCCAGCCAGCAGAGAGCCCGATGTTCTGCTTGATCCCAGGACCCTGAGATCTTGACCTGAGCTGAAGGCAGAGTCTTAACCCACGGAGCCACCCAGGTGCCCCAAATGTTAGTAACATTTTAAAATAAACATAGTTTTTGAACAGTTCCAGATTTATGACGCAGTTGAGAAATATACAACATTGCCACAAATCCTTCATTTGGTTTTCTCTATTGCTAACATCATACATTATCATGGAATGAACTAAGGAACCAATATCTGTACTTTAGCTAAATTCTATATTTGATTCAGATTTCACTCATTTTGCCTAATGTCCTTCTCCTCTTTCAGATTGCTTTTTGGAAGATCACATTGGCCAGCACATCTCCTCAGATGTCTCTAGGCTGTGAAAGACATTCAGGCTTTGTTTTTATTGACCTTGACAATTTTGAGGAGCACTAACAGGTATATTGTAGAATACCCCCAAACTGTTTTTGTCTGATTTTTTTCTCCTCATTAGACTATGGTTATAGGTTTGGAGAAAGAAGATTGCAGGGGCAAAGTGCCCTTATTTTCATGTCTTGTAGGTGTACATGATAACTCCATGACTTATCTCTGAGGTGTTAATCCTGACCACTTGGCTGAAGTAGTGTTTGCTGGATTTCTCTAGGGTAAAGTTATCCCCCCACCCCTTTTAGATGCCCTGCATTTTGGAAGGAAGGCAGTGAGTGTGTCTTATACTCAAGGTAGGAGGAAGGTTAATCTTCTCCTTCTTGAGGCGTGGAGTATCTACATGAATTATTTGGAATTTTCCTAAACAGGAATTTTTTTTGTTTTGTTTTTCCCTCCCTTCCTCTCTCCCTTCTTTTTTTTTTTTTTTCTTCTTTCCTTCTTACATTTTCACTCATTTATATCAATATCTGCCAAATTTTTTTTTTGGAAAACTCAATCAAATTTTGACTCTCCCTCTCCTGAAAACATCACAAGTAATATATGTAACTCTCAACTACCTTTTCTAACTTTAAATTTTAACATGTAGATTTACATGCAGTTATGAGAAATCACACAGAATGGTCCCTATTATGCTATACACAATTTCACCCAATTACAGTCAAGAATTGGTGTGAACGGCTGACCTTATTCATATTCCACCCATTTTTTATATGCAATTTTCTCACATGTGTGAATCTGTGTCACCATGAATACCGGCAAGACACAGAATGATTCCATCACAGCGATCCCTTGTACTATTTATTTATAGTGACAACGATCTCATTTCTACACCCTTCCTTACTCCTGACCCACCAATGTGCTCTCCATCTCTGTAGTTTTGTTATTTTGATAATGTTATATACCTTGATGAATATATTATATTGACCCTTTGATATTTATCTTGCTTCTTTCAGTATAATTTCTGAACATATACGAGATACATGCAAGCTATGCAATATAACACTCATTTACTTCTATTGCTAAGTAATATTTCACGTTGGGTTGTATTACACTTTTTTTTAATGTATTCACCTGTTGAAGGATACTTAATTTATCTCTAGTTTTGTCCATGATGATAAAATTCACTGTAAGTATATATAGGATGTGTTTTTTCGGTTTTGTTTGTTTCTCTGGGGTGTGTGTGTGTGTGTACTTAATAAGCACATAAGTACTTATTCTCTATGATATGTGCTCAGGAGTGCAATTATGAGATGATATATCCAGAATAGTGAATTGTGAGATAATATTTCCAGAATGGCTATTATTATTTTACATTCCCTAAACCCATGGATGAGATACCTGAATTCTCTGCAAACTCTCCAGCTTTTGTTGCAACTATTGTTTCTATTAGTCCTTCTGATAGGTGTACAGTGATACCTTGTGATTTAATTTGCATTTCTGTAATGGCTAATGATGTTAAACATATTTTCCTGTGTTTGCTTGCCATATATGTATCTTTTTGTTGTTGTTGTTGTTCTGTTAGTCACCATACAGTCCATCATTATTTTTTTCATGGAGTGCAACAAGATTCATGATTTACACATAACACCCAGAGCTCCATGTAATGGGTTCCTTTTCATTAAAATGCATTCTCATGTCTTTTGTTTATTTTCTAGTTATATTATTACTACTGAATTAAATGTCTATTATTTGTTTTCGTATAGTCCATTGTCATATAGCTAGTTTACACATATTGCCTTCCAGCCTGTAACTGTCTTTTCACCCTCTTAAGAAGGTCTCTTTTATTATTATAGGAATATATAACATAAGGTCTACACTCTCAACAAATTTCTTTTTTTTTTAAGATTTTATTTATTTATCTGACAGACAAGGATTACAAGTAGGCAGAGAGGCAGACAGAGAAAGAAGAAGGGATGCAGGCTTCCCACTGAGCAGAGAGGTGGATGTAGGCTGGATCCCAGGACCCTGAGACCATGACCTGAGCCAAAGGCAGAGGCTTTAACCCACTGAGCCACCCAGGCACCCTCAACAAAACCCTCAACTGCAAAATACAGTATTGTTAACTAGACACACTGTTGCATAACAGATGCATAGTTCATCTTGTGTAACTGAAACTTTGTATCTATTGAAGAGCATCTGTATTCTCTGTAGTTGCCAGCCACTGACAACCACAATTCTCTTGCTTGTTTCTATGAGTCTGACAATTTTAGATACTGAATATAATTGGAATTATAAGTATTTGTTCTTCTGTTAGTGGCTTATTTCACTTAGTGTATGTCTTCCAGGTTCATGTGCACTGTCATACCAAAGAATTTCCCAAGTATTTAAACCTGAGTAATATTCTAATGTATATATATGCCATATTCTGTTTTTCTATTCAATGGCCGAGGGACATTTAGATTCTTTTCATTTCTTAGCTGCCTTGAATAGTGCCACTTCCCATGATTATGAGAGTTCATATCTTTCTACAAGACTCTATGTCAAGTTTTTTGGATAAATACCCAGAAGTGGGATGGGTAATCATGTGGGAGGTTTTTTTTTTTTAATTGTTTTGAGGAACTTCCATAATGTTTTATGTGAAAACTACAACATTTTGCATTACACCTAACAGTACAAGGGTTTCAACTTATTCAATTCCTCACCAAGATATTATTTTCTGTTGTTATTTTGGATATTGGCCACCTTAACAGGGATGAAGTGATATCTTGTGGGTTTGACTTGCATTTCCCTGGTGATTAGGGATGTTGAGCATCTCTTTATATAATTGTTACTATGTCTTCTTGGAGAAATATTTGTTCCATCCCATAGCTATTTTTAACTGGGTCATTTGTGGAGGATTTTATATGGAATGTAAGAGTGTTTTATATATTTGGATACTAATGTCTCATTAGATATATCATTTGAACATATTTTCTCCCAGTCTGTAGCTTGCCCTTTGTTGATTTTTTTTTTTTTTCGTTTTGGTGCAGAAGCTGTTACTTGATGTGATCTTACTTGTCTATTATTATTTTTGTAATTATTTATGCATTTATTACATGTTGATTTCTGTATTTATTATGTATTTTTCTTAGTCATACACAAGAAATAATTTCTAAGAAAAGTTACATGAAGATTTTCCTTATGTTTACTTCTAGGGGTTTCATACATTTGGGTCATAAAATAAAAATTTTAATACATTTAGAGGTTTTTTTTTTGTGGATGGTGTGAGATAAGGATCTAATTTCACTCTCTTCTAGTTTTTCAATATCATTTATTGAAAAATTCTTTATTTCTACATTTTGTACTCTAGGCATCCTAGTCAAAGATCAGATGACTGTATGTGCTTCTGTATATTTAAGAACTCTATTTTGTTTCATTCATCTATATGTCTGTTTTTTTTTTTTTTTTGATTGTTTGTTCATTTGGGGTTGTTTTGTTTATTTATTTTTTGCCAGCACCATACTGTAATTTTAATTTACTCTAGTTTTGAAACATATTGCAAAATCAGAAAATGTAAGTTCAGTTTTATTCTTCTTCTTAAGATTGCTTTGTTTATTCAGGGTCTTTTGGGACTCCATACAAATTTTAGCATTTTTTCTACTTTTGTAAAAATTAATTCATTAACATTTTGAGAGAAATTACATTAACTATATGTCTTGCGTTGGGTAATATGGACATTTCTATAATATCTTCAAATTCATAAACATGAACAATTTCTCATTGATTTCTCATTCATTCTTCTAAATTCTATCATTGATGTATAGTTTTCAATGCATAAGCCTTTCACTCCTTGGTTACATTTATTTTTATGTATTTTATTTTTTGATGATTTTTTTTGCACTTTTTTACATTTTATTTCTTTAATTATTTTATTTTATTTCTTTTTTACATTTAATAATACACTTTAATGTACTTATATCTCAATGCCTTAGAAGTATTAAAATCTTTTTAGACATTGTTACTTTCAGTATATTTATAGTTGTGTCTGTAAGGTTCCATTATCCTAAGTGAATTCATGACTGATTTAAAGAAGGCAAAAAATGGAACAGGGTGTTTATAATAGCCTGTTCAAGCTTTTTTTTTTTTTTTTTTTTTACTTTATTTAAGCTTTATTTAAACATATGATGTAACCCCACCACCCTCACCCAACCCCTCTTCCCCCCACCCCCCTCAGTTTGTTTTATGACATTAAGAGTCTCTTTTGGTTTTTCTCCCTCCCGATCCCATCTTCTTTCATTTTTACTTTTCCTACCACCTTAACTCCCACCCCCGTTGCATCTCCACTTCCTCATATCAGGGAGATCATGTGGTAGTTGTCTTTCTCCAGTTGACTTATTTCGCTAAGCATAATACGCTCTAGTTCCATCCATGTCATCGCAAATGGTAAGATTTCATTTCTTTTGATGGCTGCATAGTATTCCATCGTATATATATACCACCTCTTCTTTATCCATTCATCTGTTGATGGACATCTAGGTTCTTTCCATAACTTGGCTATTGTGGACATTGCTGCTATAAACATTCGGGTACACGTGCCCCTTTGGATCACTACGTTTGTATCTTTAGGATAAATACCCAGTAGTGCAATTGCTGGGTCATAAGGTAGCTCTATTTTCAATTTTTTGAGGAACCTCCATGCTGTTTTCCAGAGTGGTTGCACCAGCTTGCATTCCCACCAACAGTGTAGGAGGGTTCCCCTTTCTCC
>ML093418.1:147052-183981 GCA_003697995.1 Taxidea taxus jeffersonii | reverse complement strand
TCCATGTATTTGTGCTCTTTCCACATTTCCTCTTGTGATTGAGTTCTAGCTTCAGAGCATTGTGGTCTGAAAATATGCAGGGAATGATCCCAATCTTTTGATACCTGTTGAGACCTGATTTATGACCCAGGATGTGATCTATTCTGGAGAATGTTCCATGGGCACTAGAGAAGAATGTGTATTCTGTTGCTTCTGGATGGAATGCTCTGAATATATCTGTGATGTCCATCTGGTCTAGTGTGTGATTTAAGACCTTTATTTCCTTGTTGATCTTTTGCTTGGATGATCTGTCCACTTCAGTGAGGGGTGTGTTAAAGTCTCCAACTATTATTGTATTCTTGTCAATGTGTTTCTTTGATTTTGTTATTAATTGGTTTATATAGTTGGCTGCTCCCATGTTAGGGACATAGCTATTTAACATTGTTAGATCTTCTTGTTGGACAGACCCTTTGAGTATGATATAGTGTCCTTCCTCATCTCTTATTATAGTCTTTGGCTTAGAGTCTAATTGATCTGATATAAGGATTGCCACTCCAGCTTTCTTCTGATGTCCATTAGCATGGTAAATTGTTTTCTGCCCCCTCACTTTCAATCTGGAGGTGACTTCAGGTCTAAAATGAGTTTCTTGTAGGCAGCATATGGATGGGTTTTGTTTTTTTATCCATTCTGAAACCCTGTGTCTTTTGATTGGGGCATTTAGCCCATTTACGTTCAGGGTAACTATTGAGAGATATGAATTTAGTGCCATTGTATTGCCTGTAAGGTGACTGTTACTGTATATTGTCTCTGTTCCTTTCTGATAATACTTTTAGGGTCTCTCTTTGCTTAGAGGACCCCTTTCAATATTTCCTGTAGAGTTGGTTTGGTGTTTACAAACTCTTTCAGTTTTTGTTTGTCCTGGAAGCTTTTTATCTCTCCTTCTATTTTCAATGATAACCTAGCTGGATAAAGTATTCTTGGCTGCATGTTTTTCTCGTTTAGTGCTCTGAATATATCATGCCAGTTCTTTCTGGCCTGCTACGTCTCTGTGGATAAGTCTGCTGCCAATCTAATATTTTTACCATTGTATGTTACAGACTTCTTGTCCCGTGCTGCTTTCAGGATTTTCTCTTTGTCGCTAAGACTTGTAAATTTTACTATTAGATGGCAGGGTGTGGAGGGATTCCTATTGATTTTGAGGGGTGTTCTCTGCACCTCCTGGATTTTGATGCTTGTTCCCCTTGCTCTATTAGGGAAATTCTCTACAATAATCCTCTCCAGTACACCTTCTGCTCCTCTTTCTCTTTCTTCTTCTTCTGGAATCCCAATTATTCTAATGTTGTTTCGTCTTATGGTATCGCTTATCTCTCGAATTCTCCCCTCGTGGTCCAGTAGTTGTTTGTCTCTCTTTTGGTCAGCTTCTTTATTCTCTGTCATTTGGTCTTCTATATCACTAATTCTGTCTTCTGCCTCATTTATCCTAGCAGTAAGAGCCTCCATTTTTGATTGCACCTCATTAATAGCTTTGTTTATTTCAACTTGATTAGACTTTATTTCTTTTATTTCTCCAGAAAGGGCTTTTATTTCTCCTGACAGTGTTTCTCTAATATCTTCCATGCCTTTTTCAAGCCCAGGTAGAACCTTGAGAATCGCCGTCCTGAATTCCAGATCTGACATATTACCAATGTCTGTATTGATTAGGTCCCTAGCCTTCGGTCCTGCCTCCTGTTCTTTTTTTTGTGGTGAGTTTTCCGGCCTTGTCATTTTGTCCAATAAGAATCCGCTGTTCTCCTTGTTACGTGAACTTGGTCTTGGCTGGATTTCTTTGATCTTCTGGGGGCGGGGCCTGTTGTCGTGATTCTCAGGTGTCTTTGCCCCAGGCGGAATCGCACCGCCCTTCCCAGGGGCCGGGCTAAGTCATCCTCTTGGGTTCGCTTTCGGGAGCTTTTGTTCCCTAAACGCTTTCCGTAGAGTGCGGAGGACGGGAATGACAATGGCGGCCTCCCAATCTCCGGTTCAGAGGAGCCGAGAGCTTGGGGCCCCAGTCTTCAGTGCGCCTTCAGAGAAAAGCGTTTAATCACTCCCGTCTCCCCAGCTCCGGCCGCGCTCGGAGACAATCGTGCGTCATCAGTCCCGTGTCACTGGCCTCTGGGAGCTCCGAGCTCACCCAGCCTGTGACCAAGCGTCTCTGTCTCTGGCAGAGTCCCACCTGGAGTCTCCGGACCCCGTAGATCCCTGAGCTCTCCCGGGTCGGAGTCTCCCCGGATCTTGTGGGGACCCTCGCACAGAGCACCGGCCCGTGTCACCGACCACTAGGAAACCTCGGCTCTGTCTCCGCAGCGGCTTCCCCGCTCTCATACCTGTGAGCTCTGTGACACTCAGACACCCCGATCCTTCTGTGACCCCGCGGGACCTGAGTCCACGCTGTCCCCACGAGGTCTTCACCCCAGTTTAGCCTCTGGAGCAATGTCCCTCCGTGGAGCAGACTTTAAAAGTCCCGATTTTGTGCTCCGTTGTTCCGCCGCTTGCCGGGAGCCGGCCCCTCCCCCTGGGGTCTCTCTTCCCGTTGCGTTGGATTCACTTCTCCGCGGTCCTACCTTTCAGAACGTGGTCGATTTTCTGTTTCTAGAATTGTTGTTTTTCTTCTCTTCGATCTCCTGTTGGGTTCGTAGGTGTTCGGAGTGGTTTGATAGGCTATCTAGCTCATCTCTGCTGCCTGATGTCGTCTCAGCTGCTACTTCTCCGCCATCTTGACTCCTCCTGCACCCCATTTTTCTTAAACATTTACAACAAAGTTTATAATTCATACCAAAGCATATTTTCTCATGCTTTTCTGCACTTAATAGTGACATCAATGGCAAGAATAATTTGTTAAACCGGTTTATCTCGCCAAAGACTCACTGAAAATAAGCCTGAGAATCTCCACACTATAGAGAAATAACAGATAATTCTTATACGGAAGTAAAACTAAGTAATGTGAGTTATTTGAATTATGTATAAGGTAATTTGTTTACTATGCGCTAATTTATTTCCCCCAAACAGGGAATATCCCTGAGGGCAAAGTAAAATGCCCTTTAATTTCCTTTGGTTTCCATATGTTTTGCCACGTAATGAGTATTAAGGAAGATGTACCACATTAAAACTCAAACTGAAATCATTTAGCATTTGATTTCAAACATTTTTTTTAGATTTTTTGCTTCCAAAAAAACCCCCAAACAAACAAACAAAAAAAAAACTGGGGCGGGTGTACCTAATGGAATATGTTCAAGTGCTATTTTCATCCTAACAAACGTATGAAAAGCAGTCTTATTGAAAAGGCAACTCTAAATAAAACAATGTCCATAAAAGACATTAAAAAATTTGTTTGATAAGCACTAACAAGACATTTTAATGTAATTAATTTCAGTATAAATGTAAAAATTATTGGCTAAAGTATTCTTGTAGAAATTTAAGTAGGGGCACCTGGGTGGCTCGGTTGATTAATCATCTGCCTTCTACTCACGTCATGATCCCAGAGTCCTGAGATTGGGCCCCAAATCGGGCTGCTTCCTCACTGGGGAGCCTGCTTCTCCCACTCCCTCTCCCTCTGCCCTTCCTCCTACCCCAGTTTGTTCTCTCTCTCTCTCCCTAATAAATAAAATCTTTTTTAAAAATAAAGAAGGAAAAGAAAGTAAGTAACCACCAATAGTGATAATATAAAACACACAACCCCAGTTAATATTTGGGTGTGGCTCACTTATTTGACTCATAGAGAGGAAATATTTTTCTTATAGTAAACTTACAAGTCAAGTACTTTTGTATTATTTTTAAATCCCACCATATTTTTAGCTATGTTCATAGGTATCACTGTCAAGCACTAATCATCTATGACCTTAATTATACCACTATGATTAGATATTTAAATTGTTTCTAACAATTATTATAAATGATATTATAATAAACATCTTAATCCTTAAAGCATTTTTTAGAATTCTGTATTTTTTAGTATTCTCTAAAGAACAATACATAGGTGAATAGATATACTAGTTTAAAAATCTAAATAATTCATTTACTGGATTATAATTATATACATATAATACCACACATCACTTACTTTTATTATGAGAAGTACTATTACTAAATATAACTACATTACATATGAGAAAGGCAGTGTTTTATGATTAGGAATTACATTGGAAAAGTGGGATCATTCTTCTGTCTCAAAAATTTAAAGAAGCTTCTTTGTATCATAGCCTGTACAAAGTGCAAAGCAATAGCCATCGTCTTAATAAATACATGGAAGTTAGTAAAATTCTCGGAACTCTGAAGTGTGGAGAACAGGCGAGTAAGGGAAGGAGGTGGAAGGAAACACGTAGCGGGTTTTGTTTTTATGTCTCACCAGGTCTACAGTCAAATACAGGAAATAAAAAGAAAATATAGTACCTGAAAATAACAGACTAGATTAATAAATGTTAAGTATTGTTTAATTGCAACACAGAAACTTACTTATTTCTAGCTGACTGAACTTATTTCATTTCTATTACTTAAGTGATATCGTGTGAAAGCTTTCTCAATTTTTGACAATTAAGTAGTATTTAATTTTGGTGAGTTTCACCACATTTCGGTCAGCTTTGCTTCTAACTTGGCGTAATCAATGGTTTCTTTTCCCTCACTACTTACCCCAAATTAGTAGAGTTGATTTCACTGAATTTTGGTTGGTGATTGCCTATTTCTCTTACAAAAGCAATTGCTTATTTCACTACAACTTTATCAATAGTGAGCTTCCTGTTTTAACTGGTTTAAGTTGTTGCAAATTTAATAAGTACCACATAGAGGAATACAGATTTATCCTTATTACACCTCTATGAAATTATATTTTCAGGCTAATTTGTATTCACTCATTTAATAATACGAAGCTAGCCTTCCAAACATACCTGACAGGAGATTTCCTCTGATCTGGATCTATGGCAGACACCATGCCTACAAATGATCCATGCGGGCTTTCTTCAAAGATTTCAAACAGGTAATATGGGACCAGGAAAACAGGAGGTTCATCTTCATCTTCCACCTGGACCCTAATGAAAGTGGTGGAAGCTTCAACATGGTATTCCATGAGCTTCACATCAACGTGGCGGTTTTTAACATTTGCTCTAAAACGATATTGGTTCTGGTGCTCAAAATCCACCTTCTACAAAGAAATACAATGTACAGAAGAAGAAATGGCTTCAGTAACCCAAGGCACTATTTAGATAAAAAAGGTTTGGGTTATTAAGTCTCAGTTGCTCTTTAGTCAGATATAGCTTCTTATGTACTTGGTTGGATCTCTCTGATATTATCATTAAGCAGCTGCATAGCAAATCCTTGTAAGTGCTTTGTTGTTTATATCTATTATAAAATGTTCTGGAATAATAACTATTTTTTTAGGATTAAAATTATACTTCTCTGGGCATAAGTATCCTATGGAATTGAGAATTTCTTTTTATTTAAGATCTTTCCAAAATGTCCTCTAAAAATCTTTAAAAACATAATAAAATAAAAAAAAACTGTTCTACAAATAATTTGAGATTCTGTAATAATTCTGTCTAATCTCTAAGTTCCTCATAAATCACAGGTTCTCATTTCAATTACTTAATGAAGCAATAATTAACTGGCTAAACAAAATAATTATATGCATTTCTGATTTGATTTTGTATTCTTCTCCAAAGTAAATATTGAAAATACATCTACCTTTTTTAATATAACTATTCCTTCTTGTGTCTTATTATTAGTAATTATGTCAAATGTTTGTGAATCATCTTCAATGCTGTAATCCATTTCTGCATTCTCTCCAATGTCATTATCATATGCTATGATTTTTCCTATTGAAGTCCCAGCAGGTGCAGATTCAGAAACAGTCAAGCGGTATAAACCTTTAAAAACAAAATTCAAGATACTTCACATAATAAACATAAGAAATTCCCAATTTTAGCACCTTTTCTTTTTTTGTGGACTATGGGAAAACCTATACTCTTACTTTCTACCAATTACTTCTAAATCAGTATTTGTATATTACTTCTTTATTTTTGTAATCTGTATTTTGTATTTCCCTAATATCCTAGCTGAGCATCTATTAATGTCTCTCAAATATAACTTAGTGAGTCTTAGCACCAGGAAATATAATTTCCAAATTTTTTTTTTTAAAGATTTTATTTATTTATTTGTTAGAGAGAGAGAGAGCGAGCACAGGCAGACAGAGAGGCAGGCAGAGGCAGAGGGAGGAGCAGGCTCCCTGCCGAGCAAGGAGCCCGATGCGGGACTCGATCCCAGGACGCTGGGATCATGACCTGAGCCGAAGGCAGCTGCTTAACCAACTGAGCCACCCAGGCATCCCTAATTTCCAAATTTTTATTCATATGTATACTTTGTTGATATTTTTGGATTTTTTTATTATATACTCCACCCATCCCAATTAAATTTGATAAAAATACTTTTCAATTTCACTTAAGCAATCTCTTATACCTAAAGTTACTAGTAAATATAAGTGTAGATTAGAGATGAGAGAGAATAAAGCAAATAAGTGAGTTTTCAGTGTAACAGTTTGATTTTTAGATTCTGTGCTGAGTGCAGTGGCCATAGTGGAAATGAGGGGGAGCAGAGAGGATCCACAGGAGTTAGTGAGTGAACGAAGTAGGAAAACCATGATGGAGTCAGATGACCCCCCTGTTTTGGTCACGTGAAAACAATGGCAGTTATATCTGAAATACATAGATGTGAGTAAAAATCATCGAGCTCTGCTTCCTTTATTTTTCAGAAGTAACTTGCCTAAAACTGATAAAGAGTTAGCCATTTGTAAATTATTATTTGTGGTTTATGTTAAAATGTGGGAATGATTATATATATCAATATTCTAAAGAATGAAAATTGGTGGCCTGGATGGCTCATTTAGTTTAGCATTTGAGAATGGGTCAGGTCCTGATCTCAGGGTCCTGGGACTGAGCCCCACCTGGAGTCCCATGTTAGGATCCCTGCTCAGGGAGGGCCTGCTCCTCCCTCTGCCTCTGCCCCTCCCCCACTCTTGCTCTCGCACCCACACTTTCTCTCTCAAATAAATAAAATCTTTAAAAAAAGAAACTGTGTAGAATTTTAAAAAGGAGCACATAATAAAAATGTTCCTTAAAGAGATTATTTATTTTCTTAGAATATAGCAAGTTACCTCACAGACTGCCTTGTGAGATGTCCTTTCTTTTGAACAAGGGAGAAATGTTACTTAAAAGTTATTAATATTTTTATTATTTTCAGGAAGTATCAGCTTAACTCTGTTTCAAGGTGTTTGTTTTGTTTTTCTCATTGTGGGAAAATGTATACTTGAGAAAATAGGATTTCAGGAAGAGCAGCCAAAAGGCCACAGAACCAGGGGCTGAAGTTTTCCAGTGACAGAGAGTAGGTCAATAGCCTGGTGTTAGTTTGTCCGTGAACAAGGGTAGAATGCTAGTACATGAACTCCAAGAGGTAATGGAAAAGGACTGAATGATGGCAAATTATTTAGGACAATGGAAGTTATATTAAGGCCTGTGACTTTTTTCTCTGAGTGACATGGTAGACATTTCATTTATATGATCTGACCTGCATTTCCGTCAGATCATTAAAGTCGTGTTGGAAGTAGACCAGAGGAGAACAAAGGTGGAAGCAGAGAGACTAGATGGGAGCCTATCGCAATACTGGAGACAAATTAAGAGGGTAGCATGATCCAAGGTTGCGTATAATACTGCTGAGAAATGGTCAGATTATGGATATTTTTAAAAGGTGGAGACAACAGGATCCACCGAGGATTGAGTTTTGGATATGAGGGAAAGAACACAGGGGAAGCTGACTTCAAAATCTTTAAACGAAGTAGGTTTCTATTATCAGGAGACACTGTGCGTGCGCGTGTGCGTGCGCGTGTGCAAGCGCGTGTCCTAACAGGATACTGAAAATCAGGGCTAGCAGGAATTGTGCAGAACTGATCATCAGTTCAGTCTTCGTTAGCAATCAGAATTGACCTACATTTGACCCAGAGTACTCCAAACTGGATTGTTGGAACTGAACTGAATTTGCATTGAACGGGCCAGATTTTGCCCTCAGCAAGGGAAGCCTGGATCTGATAGTCTTTGAAATGGGAAAAGCCGTCAAAAGGAGAGGTTCAGAGGAGGAGTCAGGCATGATCACGAACGCAAACACATGTCAAGTTTAAACGTATGTGACATTTTATGAAGACACTGAGTACACAGTTGGATAGCCACATGTGGGCTTCACTGGAGAGAGATGCATCCTGGAGGTATGTATCTGGGGGTTGTCAGCACAGAGATGGCATTTCAAGTCTTGTGGCCAGATGAGAATATCAAAAAGTGAAGGCAAAAGGAAGAGAAATGAGGTCCTAAGGCTTGATAGCAGAAATACACCAGTACAGTACGCAGAGGTGAAGCCAAAGCAAGGAAGACTATTAAAAAGTAACCAGTGAGATAGAAGATAAAGTGCATAAGAATGCAGTAATCCTGTCAGATCCTACTGAAAAATCACGCTATATCGGGACAGAGAACTGACTGGATTTAGCCACACGTGATAGAACTGGCCAGATCAGTTTGGTCAAATAGCATGCAAAACCCAAACCGGAGTGGGCTCCAGAGATTTTAAAACACTGTGAACAGGTTGACGAGTCTGACAACACTGTAAATTTTTCTCTAAAAGAAAAGAAAAGGAAGCATGGTTAGCTAGATGAGGAAGTGGAGTCAATAATGTATTTATTTTATTTTGTTTTTAAGATGAAAACAAGATGTTTGAATGTTAATAGTAATCAGCAGGCAGAGTGGATAGCCCTTGACTGAAAGGTGAGGGGAGGGTGTGCATATCAGAGGAGATATGCATTAAATATTTAACATGAGGGGCACCTGGGTGGCTCAGTGGGTTAAAGCCTCTGCCTTCAGCTCAGGTCACGATCTCAGGGTCCTGGGATCGAGCCCCGAGTCGGGCTCTCTGCTCAGCAGGGAGCCTCCTTCCTCCTCTCTCTCTGCCTCTCTGCCTACTTGTCATCTCTGTCTGTCAAATAAATAAATAAAAAATTAAAAAAAATATTTAACATGAGAGGAGGACAATGGGATTATAAAAGGGAAAGTAGTTTGAACAAGAGTAAAGAGGTCAACATGCTTCTGTTCTAGAACAGCCAATACACACATTTTCACATGATTATGGTGTAGGACAGAAATAGAACGATTTTAAAGAGTGAGGCAACTTTATGGTGCTAGAATCATGTTCGTCCACACTCAAATTTGAAAGTAGTAATGCTATCATCTTACATGTGGGGTCTGGGTAGCTATAAGAATTTTAGAAAGTATTTTAAATATTCTAATTTATTCAGCTATATATCAATATATACATATGCATATTGTTATTTATAATGATAGATTCTTTATCAATGTTCATAGATATATAGTTATATATTATATTCACACATTGTTATAAATTATATATGCACACTGAAGTATTTTATGTGTATAAAAAATGTTAAAGTAAAAAAAAAATTAAAAGAAAGAAGGATGGCAGCAGAAGCTTCAAGGACATTTTTGTGTCAACAAACAATCCTTGGGGCTACTGCCTTCGAGAGTCTTCAACTTATTATTTCACCTTCATCTGAATAAAACATAGACTAGAGTTATTCAATATACTCACCTACTATTTTTCTACATTTATTATATGACAGTCATTTTATGAAATCCTGGGTATTTCTGATTTAATTACATATCACCTTCTTGTCTCTAGGACACGCACTTTGTAAAGATAGTCACATGTGTAATGCATTTAATGCCATGGTGATGAAGGTCACAAACTGCTGCTTTGTTGCCTAAATTCCATCCAAAGAGGAGCTGTTTCATTGACTCATAAACAAATGAGGAGATATGGCTCAAATGGTACAAAGGTGCAATGACGTAGGATGAATAAGTTTAAAAATCTAGTGTATAGCTTGGTGACTATAGTTCATAATACTGTATTGTACAGGGAATTTTCTGAGAGAACATCTCAGGTGCTCTCACCACACACACACCCACAAAGTAACAATGGGAGGAGATGGATATGTTAATTAGCTTGACTGTAGTAATGATTTCACTATGCATATGATAGCAAACTTCATGTTGTATACCTTAAATATATACAATTTTTATTTTTTAAAAATGGCCACATTAAACTGAAAAATTTAAAATTTGACAATAGCACAGAAATAAACATCCAGATTTCTAATATTTTTTGAAAAGCCAGAAGATCTGGTGACTTTGGTTCTGCCACAAATAAGCTGAACTGAATCCTGTCTGTATCACTTAGAGGTGTGCATGTGTGTGTGTGTGTGAGAGAGAGAGAGAGAGAGAGACAGGCAGAGAGAGAGAGAGATCTACTTTTCTCTTTGATACATGCTTATATATTCCTCCTATCATGATTTCTAAAATTGCTTATAAATGTATTTCTGTAGCTAAGACAGAATCCTCTGGTGGGGGAGGGAGTCCTAAGAAAAAAACAATTTCTCCTAAGAATTTCACAAGAAATTCCTTCTGAAGCTCGCCAAGTGATTTAACTTGTATTATATCTTAAATTATGAGAGCAATTGGGGCCTATTTATGCTACAAAAGTAAAAGATACCCACACATATATGGTCAATTCATTTGTGACAAAGGAGCCAAAAATATGCAAAAGGAAAATGTCAGTTTCTTTAATAAGTGGTGTTGAAAAAAATGGACAACCAAATGCAAAAGAATGCAACAGAACCATTACCTTACACCATACACAAAAATCAAATGGATTAAAGACTTGAACTAACACCTGGAGCCATAAAACTCTTAGAAGAAAACACAGGGAGTAAGCTCCTTGATCTAGATCTTGGTGATGATCTTTTTAATCTGACCCCAAAAACAAAAGTAACAAGAGAAAAACTGAGTGGACTATATCAAACTAAAGAGCTTCTGCACAGCAAAGGAAACCATCAAAAGAATGAAAAGGCAACTTACTGAATGGGAAGAAATACTTGCAAATCATATATCTGATAATGGACTAATACCCAAAATATATAGGAACTCATAGAACTCAATATCTAATAATAATATTAATAATTGGCACAATATCTGAATAGACATTTTTCCAAAAAAGGCATACAGATGGCTAACAGGTACATGAGAAAAATGCTCTATATCATTAATCATCAAGGAAATACAAATCAAAACCACAATGAATATTACCTCACACCTGTTAAAACAGCTATTATTCAAAAGACCAGAAAGAACAAGTGTTGGTGAGGACATGGAGAAAAGGGAACTCCGTGCGCTGTTAGTGGGAACGTAAATTGGTACGGCCACTATGGAGAGCACTGTGGTGGTGTTTTAAAACATTAAATCTAGAACTACCTTATGGTCCAGCAATCCCACTTCTGGGTATTCATCCAAAGAAAATAAAAACACCTATTGGAAAACATATCTGCACTTGCGTGTTCATTGCATTATTATTCACAGTAGTCAACATATATGGAAACAACCTAACTGTCCATTAGTGGATGAATGGATAAAGAAATTAGGATGCACACACACAAATATTACTTAGCCGTAAAAAAGAATGAAATCTTGTTATTTGCAACAACATGGATAGACCTCAAGGGCATTATGCTAAGTGAAATAAGTCAGAAAAAGAGAAAGACCGTATGATCTCTCTTATATGTGAAATATTATATATGTATTTTTTCGTATATATAAGCCATAGGTGAATACAAAAACAGGTGAACTGTGTTTATTTCTGTTTTTAGTTTTAATATATTGAATACCAATAAAAATTTAAAGATATTATTATTTCAAATCATTACTGTGGTTGGTAGAAAAATGAATCCCCCAAATATATGTATTCTAATACCCCAGAATCTATGAACATATTGACAAAAGGGAATTAAGGTTGCAGATGGAATTCACATTGCTAATTAGCTGATCTTGAGATGTGGAGATTGTATCGGTTCCTCCAAGTGGGCCTGATCTAATCACATCAGTCCTTAAAAGTGAAGAAGAGGCAAAAGTGTGGGTCAGAGAGATGACAGTGCATGTAGGATCTGACACCTTTTGCTATGTTTCAGGTGCGTGAGTTCTGTACAAGAATCAGAAAGACGCCTTAAGGAGCTAACAGTGTCCTTCGCCTGACAGGCATCAAGGAAACCGTGACCTTAATCCTACAAACATAAAGAACTGAATTTTGCCAACAACCAAATCCAAAGAAATGGATTCTCCCCTGGATCCCTGAGAAGGGAACACAGCCCTGCAGACACCTTGAACGTAATATGGTGACACCTGTGACAATTCATTAAGATAATAATTTAAGACATGAAACTTGTGGAAATTGTTATAGAAGCAATTAAAAGAAAACACACGACTGTTTCATTTGTATTTGACTTTTCACACTAATAAAAATAATCACACAGAATAAGTAACAAATGATTTTTTACAACTCTATTGCTGTTCCAGTGCTAATATATGATGACATCTGCATATATTTAGCATATGCCTAATTATGTTATAATGAAAATTCAAGATGTTTTCTACTTACGTTCCTTAAATATAGGTTTATTGTCATTCACATCAGAAAGTTTAATTAATACACTTGTTGTTCCCGTCAGTGCTCCAGGCTGACCGATCATATCTTTGGCTTGAATAATTACCCAATACTCATCTTGCAGTTCTCTATCCATTTTAGTAGATATTCTTATGACTCCTTTAAAAATGTAATAAAAACATCAATTATTATTTCATTACTAACCATGGTATTCTCCTAGTGAAATTCCTAAGTATTCAATCATATAATCGTTCTTTTGACACATTTTAAAGCACTACAGTGCGCTAGACACTGCACTGAAGAAAAAAATGATAATGATAATAATAAACACCAACTCTGCCTGGAGGTGAGAACAGTCATCAGATACTAAGAATACTAGTAGACCCTTAATAAAATACCTATGTTAATATAATCTGCAGGTAGAAAAGAGGAATATCTTATTTCGACCTCAAATTATTTTCTGCTGTCTTCTCTAACATAATATTAGTGTGCTATAATTAACTTTTCCCTTAAGTTTGAAAGAAGTTAATTATGAGTAAATGTGTAAATTACAACACCAAATTTATGCAAAAAATATTGTGCACCTGTGATGTTAAAGTCTATTTCAAGTCATGGTATGTGAAGAAAGGTTTGTTTTTGACCAACAGTTATCCATAATCTACCAATAGAGATAAATATATACACAGATTTTCAAACTCAAGATGGACCATAATAAATGTAATAAATATCAACTTTCTGTAAAATTATTTAATGAAAAAGTAATTATCACTGAAAAAAAAAAAACTAGGAAAAATTTAAGGTGGTGCATAGGACAAGGGGATGCTGGCCAAAAGATTTTGGGGACACTAACACAAAGAAAGAAAATGGCCAGTCCTCAAATAAGTCTGGGGAAAAATGTTCATTGAAAAATCGTGAGACCTATGGGATGCCTGGGTAGCTCAGTTGGTTAAGCAGCTGCCTTCGGCTCAGGTCATGATCCCAGCGTCCTGGGATCGAGTCCCACATCAGGTTCCTTGCTCGGCAGGGAGCCTGCTTCTCCCTCTGCCTCCGCCTGCCACTCTCTCTGCCTGTGCTCGTTCGCTCTCTCTCCCTCTCTCTCTGACAAATAAAAAATCGTGAGACCTATAAAAACAAAAAGGGATGAATTGGACCATATTTTGATGGCATTTTAATTGTGGATTAAAGTGTTTTACAAGTATAATCTTTCATATGAATCACTACAGGAAACGGTGAATGTAATAAAGAGACACTGCTAGAATCTACCTATGTTTGACTCTGGAGAGAATTGGGTATAAAGTGTGATGTTTCGCATGTGGTTTTAATTTGCATTTCCATGATGACTACTGAGGTTAACCATTTTTACTGTGCTTGCAGGCTTTTGGTATATCAGATTTTAGTCAATTGTTTTAAGTGCCTTTAGCATATTTTTAAATTGGGTTTTTTCTTTTTCCAGTTGATTTGTTGTAATCTGTACATATGTTTCATACCTTATACACAAATGATTTGTGGTATAGATGTGGAAAATTCAATCTCTGAAAGTTAGAAAAATCAGCTAAAAGCCTAAAAAGAATTAAATGTTCAAAAGTATGACGCATTTATTTATTGAAACATCAGGTTTACTGTATAACGTGTTTGTAATAAGCAGATGATTTTTGTTCTGGCATCTGCCTACTTAGAATCCTGCTGAATTACACTTTACTTCATTCATAAATACCTGTTGTTGGTTCAATGGAGAAATATGGTTGGCCTTGTAGTAAACTGTACAGGAGACGAGCATTATTGCCACTTGAAGGATCATCAGCATCATTTGCTGTCACTTGGATGACTAATGTTCCTGAAGAAAATATAAATAGTAACAAGAAATTAAGACTGTGGTATTATGGAACAATGCATTCAGTTCTATAAAGCATTCTCTCCTTAGCAAACAAGACAATGATACACATAAAAGACGAGCCCTCCTTATTCAGAATTATAAAACTAGTATCATTCTGTATAAACAAGATAATATAGCCTCACGCAAAATAGTTCTAATTCCTATATGCAGTGTAGATTTTAAACATGTAAATCTATGCTATAATGAATTATATCCATTAAATGATCCATTACAAGATCCAATCAGGAGCTTTCAAAGGTGTATTATTAGTGGAAGAATCAAAATGGAATTGGAAGCAGTTTACTTTAAAAATCATACTGTGACCTGTAACTCAAAAAAGTCACAGAGTATTGATAAAATGTTAATAAAAATTATTGAAATGTGCTTGAATTAATATCAACTTTAGGGAGGCCATAATTATCTACCCTGTTTAATTCCCATCTATAAAATTCTTACTTACTTTGAAGACTTTTTTTAAAAGTACAAAGCAAAATTTACCAGATACTGATAACATAAAGTGTTCTCATGAAAATTCAATAACAATCAATAAAACACAATGTAAGTATTTGTGCATTTATTTATTTTTTAAAGATTTTATTTATTTATTTGACAAAGAGAGAGATCACAAGTAGGCAGAGAAGCAGGCAGAGAGAGAGGGTGAAGCAGGCTCCCTGCTGAGCAGAGAGCCTGGATGCGGGGCTCGATCCCAGGACCCTGAGATCATGACCTGAGCCGAAGGCAGAGGCTTAACCCACTGACCCACCCAGGTACTCCAGTATTTGTGCATTTAAACTCCATTCTTAAATTAAACATATTTATTTAAAAATATTAAGCTTTTTAATCATCTTTATGCAAACGTGGAATAGCATTATGGGTCTTGTTGGAAATCTGCATTTACTGAAACATTATGTTCTGTGTCAGTAAGAATGGCAACATGAACATCACAGAATCAAAGAGCCTATGTGATTTTCTTTACAACTAGCATCATCAATATTTTAATTATGAACTACTTATAAACTGAGACACTCTAAGAGAAAGCCCTTCTATTCTTCTGTAACAAAATTGTTGAAATTTTTACCATGGCCCTCAAATGTATGTGATATTTGCTCTTTTATCTCAGTATTTTGTTAGTTACTTAACACTTGTATACTGTACAACCACACAAAATGTAAACACCATAGTTTCAAGTGTCTAACATTACTCCCACTTGTGACAACATGGATGGACCTTAAGGGCAGTATGCTAGGCATGATAAAGCAGAGAATGACAAAGATATCACTTACATGTGCAATCTAGAAGAGCTGAGCTCATAGAAACAGAGGGTAGGCTGCTGGTTAACAGGGGGTTAGGGTGGGAAATTGAGTAAATGCTGATCACAGCCTAGAAAACTAGTTAGAAAATAAATAACTTCTGGAGAGCTTATGTACGGCATGGGAATTATAGTCAACAATATTATACTGTATATTTCAAAGTTACTAAAAGAGTTGATCTTAATTTGTCTCCCCCCCACCACCACCACACCAAAGATATGTGTTGAAGATGCTAGCTAGTACAAGGTGGTAACTATATACTGCAATATATAAATGTACCAAATCAACATATAGTAGACCTTAAACTTATACAACATTATATGTTGAATATCTCAATAAAATAATAAATAAATCAATAAATAATTAGCAAATAATAAAAGGCATTTCTGTAGTAACTATAAACAGTTACTCCAAAAAAAGAATTCTTAGAGACCATCAATTCAATCAGTTTGTATTGGGCAAGAGTTGTTCTTTTAACTACCCTCTGTGCACACATTCATTTACTTTTTCTACGTTTCCTCTCCATGTCTCCATTTCATTTCTTTCTATAGGAGTGTTCCATCCCTAGATTCCAGAACTAGACTACCTGTCTAGTCTAGCTTCAGTAGCAATGGTCAAAATCATTATATGGTTAGTTTTTGACCAAAAAAAAATTCTTACAATTAAGACTTTAGACCTCTTTACCTAGTACTATACAAATGAGTACCAGGAAGATCATGAAAATGTATTGACTCACAGATCAACCCATACTCGCTTATAGAAAAATGAGTTAACAAGTTAGGGTTTTTTTTTCCCCATTTTTTTCGAGCACATTTTAAATTGATGCTTCATTTAATTCTAAGCAGAACATACCCTTTCACTGGTTCTAATGTGTCACTCCCTTGCTCTCTACTAAATGGAAAACCTAATATAAAATATTGTGGGTATTATGCTACATAAGAACATAATTTATACAGGCCCATCTCAAGCATACTTGTCAAACTATTTTTTTTAAAGATTTTATTTATTTATTTATTTATTTGACAGACAGAGATCACAGGTAGGCAGAGAGGCAGGTAGAGAGAGAGGAGGAAGCAGGCCCCCCGCTGAGCAGAGAGCCCGATGCGGGGCTCGATCCCAGGACCCTGGGATCATGACCTGAGCTGAAGGCAGAGGCTTTAACCCACTGAGCCACCCAGGCGCCCCTGTCAAACTATTTTTAAATGTTTATTTTCACAGGAGAAGACATTTTGAATTTTTGATTACTAAAATTAAAGGATGTTTTAACATTAGAAAATGAACATAATTTGTGGGCATTAATGGCTTAAAAAAGAAAAATGTAAAACAAAATTCTCATTAGGTATATAAACATATCTGAAAATATTCTATTTTTATTTTCAGTAAAAACTCAGAAAATTAGGGGAAAATGCAGCCTTCTAAATCTGATAAAGGACACTTTTTAAACTTTGACAGCAATCATATTTAATTATGAAGAGTTAGAACTTTTCCTTCTGACGTAGTTAAAGAGCAAGAAGTTTATTATCACTGCTATGTTTTAAAACATTGTATTGAACCTCCTAGACAATGTGAGGCAATGCCATGTATACCGAAATGAATGCTTAAAGATGATGATGACGACAGACCAATGATCCATATATGATAGATGGATGGACAGATGGATAGATAGACAGATATCAGAAACATTTTTTAAATTACAATAATTATTCAAAGGTGACAGTATTTTTGTTAGAAAATCAAGCAGAATATACCTAAGAAAAGTTTACAGGAGAATATTAAATTAATAAAATTAGCAAGGTCACAGGAATCAACAAAGATACGCAAAACTCCATTTTCATGTACACCAGAAATACATATTTATAAAATATTTCAATTAAATGCATAACATACATAACAAATAAAAATATCCAGGAATATCTAAACAAGAATTATTAACGATCTCTAAAAAGAAACTAAGGAGAAATTAATAATGATCAAAAATGAACAAAAATACTGGGTTGATGAATTTGAAGACTTCATAGAAATATCAACAAATTGATCCACAGTGTAAATGCTATCCTAATCAAAATCCTAGCAAGTTGTATTACTGAATAAATTAAAAAGATGATTATGAAATATGCATGGAAATGCAAAGGAGCAAGCAGGGCCAAGACGATTTTGGTGAACAACATCTGGAGGACTTATACTGACAAACAGCAAGGCTTAGGACACAACCACATCAATGAAGACAATATAGTGTCAGTCCCTGGAGCAAAAAAATACGGTAAAACTGCCTAGAGACTCAGAACCCAGAGAATACATATGTGGTGAGAACTCATTTATGCAATGGTGGCACAGCAGAGCACTGGAGAATCATTTCAATGAATGTTGCACAGTCAGCTGGATATCTCCATGCATCTACACATCTGTCTGTTGGTTATCTCTCTTTTGACCTAGGATTTGGAACGTGCTTGACATCATTCACAAAAATTAGTTTAAAATAAATTATAGAGGGGCGCCTGGGTGGCTCAGTGGGCTAAGCGTCTGCCTTTGGCTCAGGTCATGATCTCAGGGTCCTGGGATAGAGCCCCACATCGGGCTCTCTGCTCGGCGGGGAGACTGCTTCCCCCCTCTCTGCTGCCGCTCTGCCTGCTTGTGATCTCTGCTTGTCAAATAAATGAATGAATAAATAATCGTTTTAAAAAAATAAATAAAAAATAAAATAAATTATAGATAAAATGTGAAAGGTACACAACACAAATATAACAGAATAATGAAATAGGAAATTTTTTGTATTACATCAGGGAAAAAAGACAAATGCCAAACTTCTTAATCAGGATCGGGTTATTGATAACCTGATATTCGTCTCAAAGCCCAAATCCCTGTGTTTGTTTATTAGACATACTCATTTGTTCCTTTTTCCCATCCTGGATTGGTGGCTCTTACTCTACTGCAATGCCATTCAATAGAGTATTATGCTTAATGGTGCATTTACTCAGTCAGTGTATGAAGCATGACACAAGCCTCACATATGAACCAACCTGCTTAGCCTCTTCATTCATTTCATCAATGTTTTATTGTGCTCTCACTAAAACTGACAAAGTTGGTTTAACTACATTAGTGGATCAAAAATTAAAGTTTCTTTAAATTATGCTAGTAATAAAGTTATTTCTAAAGGACAAATGATACATATGTACATTAATGAAAATGCTTTTTATAAATTAATTTAACATTGAATATATCACCAGATAGATATTTTTCACATGTAGTTGAATTATTTAATCAAGTTCTTAGTTTTATTTTGTTTTTATGAACAGTGTCCTGGATTATCACTAGCTCTCTTCTAGATTTAATCATGTTTTAAAAGGAGACATTTAATTCAATGCCCATATGTCTCATAGACGACTTCTCACACCCCATGGAAGAGCCATAACTATGAAGTAGATGTCCCCAAAATTCACTCTGGCTCACTATAATGCACCTACTAATAATATTTTTAAAAATAAAAAATCAGGACCAAATGCTTTCTGGACAAAATGCACCCCCCCCCCCAAATAAGATTAAGCAGGGCCGTCCTAGGTGAAACTGGAGATCTGATCACTATTTGTTCACAAAATCTTCCTAATCTTTTTGGCTGTAATCTGAAACCAGCCCCTCCCAAGGAGGATAGGAGGAAACCAAAGAAAGAGGCAGACCATTCTAGATTGGTAGGTAGTAGTTGTATTGTGCAAGAGAACTTATTATGAGGCTTGTTTTGGGCGGCTGTAGGACCAGCAGTTTTCTGAATCTGCCCACCAAGGCTTGAAAGTTACAGAGGCCTCATGTAGCTTCTGCCATCCTGACTCAACACTACATCTCTATCTCAGATCTGGATGCATGGGGCAACTTCTGAGAGGAGCCAGGCTATTCCAAGGACAGGGGAGAGGCTGAGGAACTCCTGATTTCTGAGGCCCAGCACACAGGTCAACGGGCGGTCACATCCTCTCAGTGACCACTCCCAAGGTTCACACCTTTGTGATTTGTTCTTACACTCTTACATGCTTCCTCTTCCCTGATGTGGCCTGAGCCATCAGCAAGGGGCTTCATTAAAATGGTGGTAGCCCATCTGTCAGCTATCACGCTACCCTGAAGGCAGGGATACTGACATATACGAGGAAAACACAGATTAAGAATAATTCCCCAATCAGAGACAACTGTTTCCACGAAGAATCCCACGATAAGCACCACTCATTTACTAAGTCTCCTAAGCTGGGGGTCAGATCACTTGTATCTTCATGTGATTTAATAAAGATGACACACTAACAGAGTCATGAGGTATGAACATATAACACTTGTTTGAATAATGTCACAGGCACCTCCTTGCGAGGCTCTAAGTGTCCAAGGCTGTGTTACTTTAGAGGGCGGCTTTTATCATGAGAGACATTTCAGTGTTCAATTGGGGACAGGCTTTGGTTGCTATCATTCAAGTCTTGCTGGGTGAATTCAGTAAGGGCTTCTGTGTCAAGGCCAATGGAAGGAACAAACAAGGCAGCCAAATGACTATACTAGCAGGAAACAATATGCCCACCTGGCTTGAGGAGAGGGAGGTCTGTAGCTCCAGGAACTTGACCTGGCTGTGCATACCACATGTTTGCTGGGGGAAGGAAGTACTATCAGGTGTAAAGAGATGAACTGGGGGTGGCATATTGCAGATCAGATCCCAAACTCCTTCCTTCCTTCCCTGCCCTTCCTTCCTTTCTCTCTCTCTCTCTTCTTCTTCTTCTTTCTTTTAATGGACAGTGTACTATTCCAGGGATAGTCTGTTTCAACAGGTCCAGTTACAGCAGGACAATGGGATCCCAGTGAGAAGTAAAGAGTTTCCAATCACCAGAGGTGTGAAGTAACTCACTCATCCTGGTGGGACATCTCATTGCAAATTCCGGTAAATAACTTTTCCCAGGCGTGTTGAGGCTTGGTGTTCTCAGAAGCATAGTACGTTAATTTGAAGTGCAGAATTTGGGGGCAATGGTGGTTTCCCCTGGCTTCTGTATCTTTAGGGTATTGGTGCCTCAGCAGGGGTCCCCGGACGGGCATATGGAGCAACACTCTCTATTGGTTGATCATCCAAATCTCTGAAAGCCTGGGACAGTACTTTAGTCCACTTGGCCAAGGTGGTTTTACTTGTTAGTAATTTAATCTGCTGCTATATATATATATTTTTTTTTTTTTCTTTTTACAACCCTGCTTCTTGTGTATTATGCAGGAGATAGAACCTCCATTCAAAATCATATTCTTTTTCTGGTCTTGCATATTATGACCTTTGAAATGAGCCCCTTGATCACAATCTATCCATACACAACGCTCAGTTTCCCTAATTTCTTAGTAGTGACAGCCTGGTTCGCGTAATGACAAGGGAAAGCATGTTTCCACACAAAACCAGGCATGTTTAAAATTCTCACTCCGAGGGAGGGGACCAATATAATCAATTTGCGAACCTGTCAACAACTGGAAACTCCACTGGGTGGCCCCAGACTCCTTTGGCGGTTGCCCTGGGCAGTGGACAGAAGCCACCTGACGTGCTGTTACTGTATGAGCCAAGTCACTGTCTTTCACGGACAATCTAGCGTCCTTAGCAATAAGCCATCCTCCCTGAAGTGGACACTCTTTTCATCTGCTGTATCTACTAAAAAGCCAGTTGCGAGGGAGAATACCCAAAATAGGGCGGCCACTGCTAGACTGCCTTTTGGTGACTGAAGGGTCCAAAAGTCAGCATGTGTCTCTGGGCTGAGTCATTACAGCTTGTACTGCGTGGAAATGAGAGACCATATGATTAGACTCATCAGATAGTCTAAAGATCGTCTTAAGTCAATTTGTATCTATTCTATCAATGAACAAAAGTTGAACTACAAAAAATTATTCTCTCAGAATCATGTTTTGTTTGTTTGTTTGTTTGTTTAAGATTTTATTTTGAAGTAATGTCTACCTCCACGATGGGGCTCAAACTCACAACCTGGAGATCAAGAGTTGCGAACTCTACTGACTGAGCCAGCAGGAGCCCCTCAGAATCATGTTTTAAGAGGAGGAATTTCTCAGTTTACTTGTTCCGATAATAAACATAAAAATGCAGTATTTAATACAATAATTCTGGGTTCTATTATTATATTGATGGTCGATATTGTTTGCTATATTACTGCTGAGAGTTACATAAATGGAAATTTCAAATCAGTTTTGTCTTTTAGTTAGATTCTGGATTTTTAAAGCTAGTTTTTATAAAAGGACTTTATGAAAAGTTTAAGACAATATTTGACTTTACCCATTTTTGGCAGCAATACTCTATGGTGAAAACTTACTATTATGTAGGTTACACAGGATGTCAACTTGGACCAGATTCTTGAGAGGAAAATCATAGTTTAGTAGCCCGAACTACGGGAACTGAGAGCTGCAGTTTGCCAGGGATATACCAAATGTTCTGACACAAGCTATGAAATCGTTATAAGATAATGGTATACTAATATGAGATAACATATTTATTGGATATGAGAAATTACATATAAACTATGCTTTCTGTGGCATTGTTAATAAGTGCTAAAACTTACAAAACAACGTGGAATTTTTAAAGCTCAAAAGCATTACTGACAGCACGAATATGATTTCCCCACACATTAGACACATTCTCCCATCAAAAGTAAAATCTAATGTAAGAACAGTGTAATTCCATCAATATTGATTTATAAATGGATTTTAGTATGAACCACAAGTATTACAGAAGACTGAATGATTCTCACTTAAATGTTAAGTTTAATATTAGTAACAAAACCTTATTAAATGGTGTCTCATATTTCACACTGAATGCTTTATTTTCTTTCTAGTGATTATGGGATATATCCATAAAAATGTAAAACAGTGATAAATTTTGATATGCAGACTAATTTAGATATCCTGCAGGCAATAGAGAAGTCAGCAACCTGTGACAAGGACATTTTGTATGTAAAGTTTCCACTCCTAATAGAATACTAAATAAACAGTGTGCCCTAGTTTAATATATGTTTGAAAGCCAAGATCTGAACTGTAGATTTCAAAATAATTCATTTATTTTAGTGTGTAATTTTTTGTGTGTTAAGTTCAGTGGTAAAAATATTAAACAGGCTTTTCTTAGAATGACGATATAGATTGTGGAATAGGCTAGCTATTTTTACATGCAGTTTTAGTACAAGTATGTTTTGACTATGCTGAAGCAAATTTATTGAGAGGATATTGAATTGTGTAATGGTCAAGTTTAAAGAAGCCCAAATTAAGTATTATTATTTTGACCTACACTCTGTGTCTGTGATTTTTGTGACATTAAAACAGATATAAAATATTAGATAGTTTAGTAAATTATAATTTTATGAAATAAAATTCATGAGAGAAGTAAGGTTTTAATCTGGAGAGCTGCTCATTCTTTCACACCGGGCACTTATTTTATTAGTTGAGGATCATTATTTATCTAATGGGACTCATTGGCCTATCTCTCCAGTGTTTATATTTGAGATTCAATTATTTTACAACCTAGAACCTCCAAGCAAAACTCAAGAAACAGATGATATTTTCCCACCTGTCACCTTAAACGTGTAAAATATTTTTCAATTTGTTTTTGTTTTTTTTTTTTTTCTGTCTACCATCACCTGAAAATTAGGTCATTTTTATTATTCTTGTATTGTATTTTTGACACCTCTACTTTTCATAATGTGAGAGAATCTAAATCAGATAGATGGACTGTGTTTAAGAAAGCAAACAATAGGGGCACCTGGGTGGCTCAGTGGGTTAAGCCGCTGCCTTCAGCTCAGGTCATGATCTCAGGGTCCTGGGATCATGTCCCGCATTGGGCTCTCTGCTCAGCAGGGAGCCTGCTTCCCTCTCTCTCTCTCTCTCTCTCTGCCTGCCTCTCTGCCTACTTGTGATCTCTCTCTGTCAAATAAATAAATAAAATCTTAAAAAAAAGAAAGAAAGAAAGCAAACAATATGTTCAGAGAAAATTTTAAGAGTAATCCATCCCAAACTCAGTCACATTTAAGTCATATGTCCAAAGACATAAATTTTATAGAATATAATTTTCAAATTTGATGTATTTTAAGAAATAAGGATTTTTATATTTCAGATAAATTTCTGCTAAGTGTTGATGCTTATTAAATTTATGAATTCAAAAAGTGACATCTAAATTTACATGTATTTTACATAAATTGAATTCAATCTCTTCTTTTATAACGGGTGACATATTATTTTGATGGTAAATACTATCAAAGTGAATTTCTTTTTCTTCAAGCTTTACTGAGATACAACTGATACACAACATTGTATAAGTTCAAGGTATACAACATGATGGTTGATACAAATATACTGAGAAATGACTTCCACAATAAAGTTAGTTAACACCTCCATCACCTCATATAATTACAATTTTACCTTGTTGTGGTGAGAACAGTTAAGATCTACTATTTTAGTAACTTTCCAGTATGTAATACAGTAATGTTATTATTATATGATCTTTATACTTTATTCAATTAAAGTTGTATATCATGTTTGATTTGCTTCTGTTGAACCATCCTTGCATCCTGGAGCTAAATCCCACCTGATCAAGGTATATGATCTTTTAATGTGCTGTTGAATTGGGCTTGCTAAAGTTTTGTTGACAATTTTTGCATCTGTGTTCACTAGAGATACTGACTCATAGTTTTCTTGTGGTATCCTTATCTGGTTTTGGTATCAGGGTAATGTTAACTTTGTAAAATTAACTTCAGGAATGTTCCATCCTCTTCAAATTTCTGGAAGAGTTTGAGAAGGACTGATATTAATCCTTCTTTTAAATCTTGGTAGAACTTACCAGTGAAGCCAATCAATTGGTTCTGGACTTTTATTCGTTGGGATGTTTTTAGTTACTGAGTCACTCTTACTAGTAATCTGTCTGCTCTGATTTTCTGTTTATTCACGTTCAGTCTCAGTGGGTTATATATTTCTAGAAATTTAAATGTTTCTAGAAGTTCTGCACTGGGAAATTTTACAATTGAAGAACCACTATTCAGAGACTACCTGCAGCACTTTAGGTCACTGTGTGCCTCAACTGACACCCACAAAGCTGCCCTGGATTTTATATCCACCAGTATCCTCTGTTCATCTCCCAAACCTCACTTAAAAATAAATCTTATGTTTATAAGGTTTATGCATAAACCTTATGTAGTTTTTTACCTGTCCATGCACTCATTTTTTTACTCGGTCATCACAAACTTCAGGTCCTATGTGACTCCTAGCCTATTAGACCTTATATTTTTGTGTGGGAGACAGATAATAATTTTGTAACTCCAGAATAACAACTGTAAAGACAATGTTGTATCTCAATTCTATTTGGTAGTTCTAGTATTAGAAGTAATTGCATTCTAAATATAAATCTGATCAGTAAAAGCCCACTATAAATAAATATGTGTTTAATAAGCAACAAGTAGTTTGTAGTTTTCTTGGTTTTCTCTTCTGATGACATCCTCAAATGGAGATTCCTTTCAGTACTCTACCAAATTATACATGCAAAGTACATATTCAAATTTAATAACTGGTAGTTGACAATAATACAACACACAATATTTAAGACAACAGAGAATAAAATGTTTGCATTTATTGCTTCGTAAAGGATAAGAATGGTGGGTAGGGTGTTTGGAAGCAAGATTAACATTCAAGAACCTATAAAATGGCATTAATATGGAAAGAACATGAAGAATTAAGTATATATTCAGGTAAAATAATTCATATTATTCATTATTTAAATATTGAGATTGAGGAAAACAGAAAAATCACATATAATATTGGTCAATTTCTTCAAAGCAAAGTTAATAATTCAAGGAAGGTTTCAGAGGGAAGCCATCTACACTCAGTTGACAGAACAATGGGATATTCCTCTATCTCCATATAAAATAACATTTCTGACAATAGCTGACTATTGTTCTCTTGGCCACTTAACTCCCACAGAAAGGAATAAAAAGTGCTTATTGATTTTAGTATGATTCCATATAAGGCCTGAACCCAGACTGGCATTCCTACAAGATGTACTGAAGTACACAGATTAACTAGGTTGATATATGCACGGACCTTGAATTGCACAGCAAAGAGATCTGTGCCAGCCGAACACCATACAGAAAAAAACAAGGTTTTGTGATGTCTGCTGAATCAACCACAGTCTTGTGGCTACACTGATGCCATGATGCAAAGACTGTATTGCACATACTGCAATCCCCTTGTGGATCTACTCTCCAACTCCACATAATAGATATCTCATAATAGAGTACCTCCTCCTCCTATCAAAAAGTCCACCCCTTTGCTCTCAATTAGTGCCTTTGTCTCACATCTAATGGATAGAAACAATCACTTATTAACTGGTTTATTATCAACCAAAGTGTTGACTTACCTGAATCTGTCTCCTCTACTATTGCTCTAGATTCCATGGGTCTTTTCCTTCTCAAGAATAGTTTTCCATCAGTTATAGCCCCCAGATTTTCTTCAAAAATACCCTTCTTTTGGATCATTGCCTATAGTATATAACTGTGCTTTAAAATGCCCATCCTAATAAGTGCTTAATAATGATAATAATAAAAAATCCTATTTACCTTTATTTCTCTCTACTTAGTGTCCACATCCCTATTTTCTCCCTGTACTATAATATCTTTTAAAGTTGGCTAAATTTACTGTAACCTCCTCTTCTCCATCCATTCATGTGATAGAACAATCTCCAAAATATTGCAGTCCCATAAATTCAACTGCATATCTTTTACCAAAATCACTAGGAGCCTTCAACTTGCCAAATCAAAATCACTGTACTTTCTTCATTGTATTCAACCTCACAGCAGCATTCCACACAGTTGGTGGGCCTCTTCCTTTGCAACATCTCTTTCCATGTCTTTCTATTTTTCCTACATCACTGGTCAATCTCAGTCATTCTAAATTACAAGTCAACCCTCTTTTGCTTAACAGTCAACTCACCCTGTATGCTTTTCTCTTCTCTACGTACATTCTCTGCCAAGGCATCTCATCCATGGCCATGCCTAAATGCTTGCTATTTGACAATAACTCCCATATTAATAATTAATATATGCAATCCTCTTCATACTGTATGGGAATATTTTCCTAGAACATGACATGATTTGACTCTTTGTAATCAGCTTCAAATATCATTTCCTAAAATGTCCCACTTCCTCCAGTCAATTAGCATCATACTTTACCCATAATTAACACTTCCATACACACAGTATCAAATATCACCTTATTTAAAAATAGTTACTGCTTCTGTGATGTAACTAAAACATAAGTTTCATACAAGCAATTACCTCCAAAATTATATTTCAAAAAATACTCTAGTAAATTTTAGGTCCATAATGTATGCTATTTAAGAAAGAAGAGGAGTAGGAGGAGGAAGTGAATGAGGAGGAGGAGGATGGAGTGGGAAGAAGGACTGTTTCATACCTTAGCTACCAAACAGAACGATAAAAATGTGTCATTTACATCTAATGATAATTGGTCCTGATACATACTCACAGTTAAATTTGTTTATGCTATAAAGACCTGTGTTCTGAACACATGTAGAAAGAAGTCTTTAAATTGCTTCCTGGAACCTCTGACACAAATAATAATACATTGTATGTTATTAAAAAAATTTAAAAAAAAATTGCTTCCTGGAATGTTAAAAAACAAGAATCAGGAAAATATACAACAGAATATACATCTTAGATTTGGTGGCTAATAAATCAAATGTTTAGGTAAAGCAATTTTTTAAAAATATTTTATTTACTTATCTGACAGACAGAGATCACAAGCAGGCAGAGAGGCAGGCGGAGAGGAGGGGAAGCAGGCTCCCTGCTGAGCAGAGAGCCCCATGCGGGGCTCGATCCCAGGACCCTGAGATCATGACCTGAGCTGAAGGCAGAGGCTTTAACCCACTGAGCCACCCAGGCGCCCCTAGGTAAAGCAATTTTGAAGTATGTTAGCATAATTTAAAATGGCCATTATGGGCCACACTTAAGTAAATTTTATGAACTTAATTTTAATATATATTGTGCTATCAAAATTTTCTAACTCAGTGAGTGAACAAATTTTGCATAGCCACACCATAATTTCCTCTCTATTAGAAAGACATTTCTGATTTTCAATGCCTTCAGTTCTTATAGCTTATGGAAAGCACTTGCTTCTATATGCAATATATTTAAAATATTTATAAAAATAACATTGGAATTGAAAGGAACTTTGAAAATAAATACAGTTGCACAGAGGTGTTCAACCACTTTGTTTGTTTTTATCTTTATGTTCCATGACTTTGATGCATAGAGTATTTGCGTCTTAAAAATTGGTCTTCTACTACTTAAACATGCATATTTTTCAAGATGATCTTATGTGTTTTTTTTTCAAGATATAAGATTATATCTTGCTTTGGAAAATGCATTTTTATAATGGAGAAACTAATAAATGAATAAGCTAAAGAATTTTATAAATCACTAAAACATACATTTTTTTTAAAGATTTATTTGTCAGAGAGAGAGAGTAAGACAGAGGGAGAAGAGAGACAGCATGAGCAGGGGAGTGTCAGGCAGAGAGAGAGAGAGGGAGAAGCAGGCTCCCCACTGAGCAGGGAGCCCAATGTGGGACTCAATCCCAGCACCCTGGGATCATGACCTGAGCTGAAGGCAAACACTTAACCAACTGAAGCACCCAGACATCCCTAAAATGTACATGTTTAACCCTTTTTTCTATTGCCTTGAGGACTGAGATATTTTAACAAGACAAATAATGTATTAATATATAGTACTATTGTTTACAAAATTTAAATGATCATCTAATTTTTTAAAAATATTTTACTTCACATATTTGTAGAAGGAAGTACACGTGTTGAGCTTTGATTCACTTCCAAAAACATAAGCTCAAGATTTTAAATCTGTTGTCATTGTTAATATATCTTTGATGTAAATTAATATGCAATACCTTCTGGAGACATCTCTGGTACAATGGCCTCATAAGGTTCATCTAGGAATTTTGGTTCATTGTCATTGATATCCGAAACTCTGATGACAAACTCAGACTCAGGTTCCACAGCCCTTCCGGTAGTGCTGTCTATTACCTGGGCTCTTAGTGTGTAGAGGGATCGTTCCTCTCTATCAAGCTTCTGGACGGCATATATGTCACCTGTTCTCTCATCAATGACAAAAATACTTCCAGCTCCAGCTCCCAAAAGCTTGTACTGGAAAGAGTTGTTTCCATTGTCTAAGTCAGATCTTAGCTGCAAGTGCAAAGAGGGACAATTTAGTTTCCAAGACAGGTTTAAACAGACAAATCGATTTTAACGATTTTATTTTCATGTCTGTTAATTTTTCCCCAAGTTAATAACTCCATGTAATTTCCACAGTATCGTAAGTCAGGTGAAATATTAATTTTAAGATTAAATTCTATCATCAGTCAGAGAAGTCTGAAATCTCAATGTAAATCACTATGTAAATTTTATTACTCTAAATAGATTATTCTAATTGGAAACTATAATAATTGGAAAACAAAGTACTTTTCATAAATTCTGCACAACAAAATTGGTTCAAGTTTACTCTAAGATTATATTCTTGGTTACTAAAACCATACTCTCAAATATTTGTATCAGATTGGGACCTAGAGACAGATAGGAAGATAATAATCTAGGTAAATTTGAACAGTGATGTTTTACCTCTAGGCTAAAAACACATAGGAAACACCAAAAATATTACCAGGCAAATAAGAAAGCATGTTGAGAAGATAGTGAGAGCCTCAGCCTTCCTTGTTGTCATTTATAACGTGCCATAAAATCTACAAGTTGCTTTATATATGATTTCCCAATTAATCCTCATAACATCGTGAGATATATATTATTGATATAATCACTTATACAGAGAAAGAGAAACTGAAAATTTTTCAAACCTTCGCAGAGTCATGGTTTTTATATAGGTTTATGATTTAGACAACAGGTCTGTCTGACCCTAGAGCTTCCACTGCTCTGAGTTTTGCTAAATTAGATCTAATGCTTTCCAACAAATTCAACTCAGTTCTCAAATGCATCTTTTCTTCTTGTGCCCTCATTATTTTTATTTTTTAAAAGCAAAGTAAATTTGTTCAATCATAGTGTTAATGGAATTTTGAATTTTATATAAAAAGCAAGGGTTATTATGATACAGGTAACATTGGTTGGTTGGGTTCTCATATCTAAATTATTTTTACATAAAGAGAAGAAGTGTGCCATAATCCCTTAATTATTGTGAATCCATAGTTTTGATTCATCATTTATGAATATGTCCTTCTTCAAAGTAAGAGCTTCACTGAAAATTTACAAAGCTAACCAAAGAAATAAAATTTTAAAACAATTCATAACTTTTCTGATAGCTCAAGGTACAATGGACTAATTAATATATTCCTCTGTGATTGGGTAGAATATCTGAAGATCGAAAACAATGAATTTTAATAATGTGTTGAATAACACTGCTATTTATTGAAAGAAACAGATTGGGAATAATAATAAAGAGATAATAAAAGTTATAGCTCTTTTCATCTGATAGCTCTTCATTACTCATAAGATAAAACAGAAGTTTCCATGACTTACTAATAAGAAACTTACGAAAACAAATGTCCTTTCCAATAAGTATATCAAATGAAAGTAAAGGATGGCTCTGTTTTTCAAATATCATTTTGATGTAGTTTGAAAGTTTGATTCAGTATTAGAATGAGATGATAAATCAAATTAGGTAATGAATAAACGTATTCCAAGTGTATATGCACAGTGTAACTTTCATGGATCAGTAAGCCTGATCTTTTTAAGGACATAGATTTAAGTTAAAAAAAAAAAAAATATATATATATATATTTATTTACTTTTTTTTTAAACATCAGCCTCTTAATGTCACAAAACACATAAGTTAAACACATTTTAATTTCATGAATTCCATATTATGGTATTTTCTGTATTTCTATTCAAAAGTATTTTTTTCAATTAGGCAGTTACTATTGGTTTGGCAAATCAATATGCCTTTAATTTTTTACTTAATTGTGCTTTCCAAACTTAATCTCTGTTAACAAATAGTTCAGAAAGGAAGTCATCTGGACACATCAGCTACATTTTATTTCTGCCAGCTCTTTAACTACAACACCTAAATATTCATTATTACTGTCTTTTAAACCAGTTATCTATATGTTATTTAAGACTAATGACATTGTTTTAGGCGAAAAGATGTGTTAGGATACTTTTGTAAGTATTTTTACAGAACGAAAAAAAATAGGCAAAATCAATCACGGCGTGAAAGGAGGCAACAGGAGATGTGCCCGGAGCACGAAAACAAAAACTAGAACATGTGACAGTCAGCCAGGGAGCTAGTGTCCGCTCTGATTGTACTGATGCACTTCCCTGTAGAGCCTTATTCAGTAAAAGTCACCAGGCTCTGATGGTCTGTCACCCCGCTCATTGATGGGAGAGCGTATGGGGCTCTGTGGAGTTCGCTGCGAATGTGGCTACAGAGGCTCAGTTAAGAAGCACACACTTAACCAAGGACCTCATCTTTGCCATCCTGCCTCTGATTTACCTGCAGTCATCCTAGAGAATAAAAAGATGTGAAATATGCCTCAAAGCAGGCACACGCACATCCACAAATGTTTGAATCTGTTTGCCTAAGACCCTAACCTGGGCCTTCGGTTGAATACACACACATACATTTGCTCCGTGGGCTAGACCAGCTCCTTTGGAATCTGGACAGTGAGCTAACACTGCAGCTCTCCTGAAAGGGCTAGGAAAAGGGAGTTAATGAATTTTGAGTGCTTCACCCTTTGGGCCCAATTAAATTTTAGTGCCAGTTAATTAGCGGTTAAACTTAGTTCATTCATCTAGAGAAAGATCCTTACAGAAAAGGGCACGGTATTGTAATTACCTCTGTTTAAAGAAAATTGAATAATAAAAAAGAAAACCCCAAAAACATAAATAGGGAATGTTCTATCTCATTAGGGAAATTTTAAAAATAATATATATTCTTATAAAAAAGGAAAAATAATCATTCTTTATACTTCCTAATCAAACGAAGTGTGTAGGCTCTTGAAGCTACTTAGCTGTATTTGGTATTAATCTGCTTCATGAAAAATTAATGATGGGTAAATCATCACCTACTGAGCATAATAGAAAATCAGGCTAAATGCTGTTGGTAAACGTTATTACTCTCAGTGTGGTTGCTTTGATCCATTACCAAAAATAACACCATCAAATTTCCAGATGTTGGTAAATGAGGGCAGTATTTTCATAAGGGAGACAAAAGTAAAATTTGAAAGTCAGAGCTTTTCTTCTTCCTCAAGTTTTGCAAATATTTTGGGTGCTTGAAAATCTGAAACAATTAATTAGGCTGATGTCTGAAGCTTTCTAAGGGTTCCACAGAGAAAATGTAGAATTACCAAATGCCTTAAAACTTCCTCAACCCATCCATTTAGAGTTCTACAATGTTTCCTGTAACACTTTCATAAAACCAGTACCTGGCCAATGTGATAATTAGTCTCATTCCTTTCCTCTGGTACAAAAAACTGGTTCCACATCCAACCACGCTTCACTCTGAAGCGAGAGCCTACAGGGTGCTCAATTTCCTCCATTGTAGAGATTTCTGTCGCTGTAGAGCAAGGCCATATGAGGGGAATTCCCAAGATAAAAGGTAGCAAGAAGCAACAATTCATTCTGCTCTTTTGATTCCAACTGGTATTCTTCAGAGGAAAGAGTAGTTGCAAACAAAAACCGTACGTTCCTTTATAATCTTTTTAAGTCTTAGGTATCTTTCATATTCCTAAGGAACAAAAAATAAGATTTAAATTAAAAAATAATGCTTTCTCACATAATTGCTACAATAAGGGTACAACTTTTGCATTCATAAAAACAAAACAACAATACACACTTAATTTATCTTCTGAACTGGTTATATTTTGTTATATATTTGTTATATATATTTGGTTATAGCTCAGCAATAATTTGAATGGTATAATTAAATACTTCTGCTCAAGCATGGTCCATTTTAAGCTATAGTCATAAATCTGCCTGAAGGTTGAAAAGTTGGTCTGGCAATCTCATTGACTGATAGGTGACATTGAGATAGATTTTTTTTTGCTTTAATTTAACCTGCTTACATCTTCTATTCTAGCTCAGTAAAACTCAACAGTCAAGCCAAGGGGAAAAATGTGATCTTTCTCCTTTTCCTAAATAGCAGTAAGTCTCCTAATCCAATTTCCCAAGTTATAGTATTTTATCTAGTATTAGATAGAGAAAATGACAATTCATTTTGAAATATGGGGGATTTAATAATCAGTTATGTTGATGTTATAAAACACTCTGAATAGAAAACCCATGCAAGATATTTACCATTTTATATTATGAAAGATATGAAAAGAAATGTTTTTCATCTTAACAAAGAGATTATGTTATTTTTAGAAAATAAATACAAAATATAGTGCCGGGGTAAATATGGCTGTTTATAATACATACGACAGAGATAAAAGATAGCTTCTATTATCAAAATACTAAAAAAGAAACTTCAACTACTGAATTTTACATGTAAAACTTTCCATTTAACTGATACTTATCATACCAACTCCTTTGAAATGATTGGTAATTCTCACCCTTAAAGAAAATTGAATAGCCTTACATGTACCACATTGACATAGCACCTCCAAATAACCAAATTGGATTTGTTTGTTTGAGACTCACGAAGAAAAATAATTTTGTCAGGTCTATGTAGTTTAATACTACACGATCAACAGAAGAGCCAGAGTTCCTGTGTCTGTTAGGAGTTTTCTATATGATCTCACTTTGAATCTTCTCCACACATTTTTGAACAACCACCGAGAGATATTTTAGGTCTTTGACTCTTGTTAGAAAAAGTCGTTAAAAAACACCTAATTAAGAAAGAACAGGTTGTCATAAATGGGGATATTGTGGTGCCTCTGAGTTCCTTCAAGCAGATGTTTTCTTTGTTATATATTTACTTAATGAAGGCCATGAAGAAATTCAACTGAGGTGGAAAATTAAAGATGAATTTCATTCTTATGTTGAATATTTGAAACCTAAATAATGTTTGTTGCTTAGAAATTGCTAAAATATACCTTTTGATAGCCAGTAAATAATGAAAATATTCAGAACAAGTTCAGTTTCTTAATGAGGAAGTTATTTTGTATAAATATGGAAAACTATCACTAACAATGGTGTGAAGTATAATTATAGTGTTGGGAAAATGCATTTGTGTCAATTTTATATTATGATATTTTCATTCATCTACGAAAAAAGTGAGAGGTTTTAGGGAAGATACTGTTTTAGATGAAAAGTCATTAAAACACACAAGAGCAAGTGTAAAATAAGGACATTGTTTAGAACTTAATTTGTACAAACATATTTTTTAATAAAGATTTTATTTATTTATTTGAGAGACAGAGATCACAAGTAGGCAGAGAGGCAGGCAGAGGGAGAGGAGGAAGCAGGCTCCCTGCTGAGCAGAGAGCCTGATGCGGGGCTCGAGCCCAGGACTCTGGTATCATGACCTGAGCTGAAGGCAGAAGCTTTAACCCACTGAGCCACCCAGGTGCCCCTGTACAAACATATTTTTATATTTACATTTTTTTATGAATTTGTGGCAATGCAATATGATAATTCAGTACCTTGTGATGATAGGAAACATTGTGGATTTTGTTAGTTATAGAAGTTTCTTTGTGGTTAAAAATTAAAAAAAATAAAAAATAAACCTACTTTTGATCATGTATACTGAAACATTTTGGTGTCTAGAATATTTTTTAAAACATTTCAGAAATAGTAGGAGCTCAGGTAAAATCATTGAGGCAAAGGCTTGATAATTAATTCTTGAAACTGGGTCATGAACATTTGCATAGCTATTATTTTATTCTTCACTTGTGTTTAAAATTTATAAATTAAAATAACAACAAAATAACAATTTATTCTGTATTTTTTAAATCAATATGGTGGACAAAAAACACTAAATAATTTAATTTAGTGATGCTACTGATGAGAACTCACACACACACACACACACACACACACACACACACACAAACAGAACCCCTATACGATGCTGATGAAACTGAAAAATTGGACAGCCATTTTGAGGAATAGTTTGGCCAAATCTACTGTATTTAAAAATTAGTTGAATATATAAACTAACAGCTATTTTTTATTGCTTTATATCTAGAGAAATTCTCAAATTTTTCCACTGTGAAGCAAATATAAATTGGGTTAACAGGAAAAATATATATAGAAAAATAAAGTTCAAATCACAGTACTATATGATACCAATTACAAAGTGTTTCAAAATTATAAGATGATGCCATATGAGACTGTTGTCATACATAAATTGTGTAAAGGAAGTCTAGAAAAAGAAAAAAGATACACAATATTTATTATGCTAATTATCATTCTAGTAGGAAGAGAAATTGGTTTAAAGATTGAAGTTTAGAAATATGTCTCATTTTTCTCCCTCTAAATAATCTCAAGTAAATATGTCAAATAATAACACTCATTAAATCTGGGTGATTTTTATACCATATGTTAGATTTTTTTTTTCAGATAAAGTACATGATTGAAATATTTTGCAATTAAATTTAAAATTAAAGGTTAAACTATCATTATTTTATAATCCTAAATGATAAAACAGATAGGAGACCCTTTTATTTGAACTTCTTAATATAAAGAAGGTAGCAGTAGGTATTTCTGAACTACGAAATATTATGGTTTTGTTTATACTTTTCTAGATCCCAAATTGTCTATAATGGTCATACATTTCAGGGTAAGGGAAAAATGTTTCAAATAATGGTCCACTTCTGATTGAAGAGTGTTGACAGCTGTCAGCAGTGCCAGGCTGAGAAATATTCAGGGAGAGTCTGGGCTAATAAGGAAAAATGCTATCAATTAGTATGTCTGAAATGGGCCCTAAAGAAACGAGCAGTGGCATTTCCTCCCTTCATCTCCAATCCTGTCAGGTGAATGTACGGATGAAAACTTACATAATATTTCAATATGGAAAAAACGGTAATACTGTCTCATGTTGATTTGTTTAAATTTAAATCTCATTGCCCACAACTAGGCATATTTATAAATATTAAATAAAATGTAGTGTGAACTATATTTCCTTACATATCTTGAAAATATATATTTCAAAATATATAACGTATAAAAATTAAGTGACACTGCTATTAACACAAAATTACAAAATAAAATATTAATATTTGAATAGCACTATGATAAAATATATCAACATATTATGTTCAAATAGGATCATATAATTTTAATACCCAAATCTGTACTTTCTCTAATGTATTACATTCACATATGAAGAAATTTATATCAAGACATTTTTTTTTTACTTTATTTAAGCTTTATTTAAACATATGATGTAACCCCACCACCCTCACCCAACCCCTCTTCCCCCCACCCCCCTCAGTTTGTTTTATGACATTAAGAGTCTCTTTTGGTTTTTCTCCCTCCCGATCCCATCTTCTTTCATTTTTACTTTTCCTACCACCTTAACTCCCACCCCCGTTGCATCTCCACTTCCTCATATCAGGGAGATCATGTGGTAGTTGTCTTTCTCCAGTTGACTTATTTTGCTAAGCATAATACACTCTAGTTCCATCCATGTCGTCGCAAATGGTAAGATTTCATTTCTTTTGATGGCTGCATAGTATTCCATCGTATATATATACCACCTCTTCTTTATCCATTCATCTGTTGATGGACATCTAGGTTCTTTCCATAACTTGGCTATTGTGGACATTGCTGCTATAAACATTCGGGTACACGTGCCCCTTTGGATCACTACGTTTGTATCTTTAGGATAGATACCCAGTAGTGCAATTGCTGGGTCATAAGGTAGCTCTATTTTCAATTTTTTGAGGAACCTCCATGCTGTTTTCCAGAGTGGTTGCACCAGCTTGCATTCCCACCAACAGTGTAGGAGGGTTCCCCTTTCTCCACATCCTCGCCAGCATCTGTCATTTCCTGACTTGTTCATTTTAGCCATTCTGACTGGTGTGAGGTGGTATCTCATTGTGGTTTTGATTTGTATTTCCCTGATGCCCAGTGATGTGGAGCACTTTTTCATGTGTCTGTTGGCCATCTGGATGTCTTCTTTGCAGAAATGTCTGTTCATGTCCTCTGCCCATTTCTTGATTGGATTATTTGTTCTTTGGGTGTTGAGTTTGCTAAGCTCTTT